>LIEC01006669.1:5156-94344 GCA_001925005.1 Drosera capensis
CACCTCAGCTAGGGGTGATGATTTAGTTATAATCGAAATTTTATTTTTTTATTCAGAATTGCAAATCGAAACTGAACCGAAACAATTTCGGTGATTATAAAAAATTGAAACAAAATAATCGAAAAAGTTTGATTAATTCGGTTTTTTTATCAAATTTTGATGTTCTTTGTTTGGACAATAAACAACGTGATAATCAACATATATAAGTTAAGTTTGTGTATCTTAATTAAGTTACATGTTATCAAAATCAAAGTAATGAACATAAGAAATGCTATTATTTAGCAAATCTAAAAAATGCAATCAATTTAAATGTCGAATCTCAAATTTTGGAATCAATGTTCTTTGATATGTCTACTATATACAAGAAAATCCATAAATGTTATTGTAAAATATGAATGCTGCACAAACAAAACTGTGATGAAGGATTAGGATATTTATAATTTTTATGCTTTATTAATGTCATAAAAAAAGAAAAAATATCATGTAAATTAAAACATAATATTTAAAATTGAAATTTTAGTTAATTTGGTTAATCGAATTATCCGAATTTTTTGCAAGGGACTTGACAATATCGAAACCGAATTAAAAATAAAAACCGATGATCGAATTAACAAAATATTGAAAAAATCGAACGGAATCTAATATTTTGATTCGGTTCGATTCGATATTTATGTTAAACGGTTTTTTTCCCTCACCTCTACCTGCAGCTTGATCGACGCATAATTAACTTGTACTACTAGAATGTGTAACTTCATTTGTCCCAAACTTCATTTGTATGAGATAACTAATTTTCTTATTAATTATCTTTTGTGAAAATTACCCAAAGGTAATCTATCACAATCTTTTTTTCGCATTAATACACCAGTTGATTTTAATTATCTAAAACTGCAATTTTTAAAAGTGAGGCAGATTCTCTCAGATCTGTCCACATTTACGTCCAATACTAAAAAAAGAAAATACTCCCATCATTTCTCTTGTATACATATATCCTTCGAAAATGAAGAATATACGCTTGCCATTTTCATTCTGCAGGATCTTGTACATTGGACCATACATTCAACTACAAGATTCCAATTGGACCATACATTCAACTATAACATATACTCATACAGTGATAATTTCCATTCCACGATTGTCATACACTTGTACATTTGACTTTAACAAAATCAGTTCTACAATTAAGTCTTCTCAAACTTTGTTGTGCATTATAAAGTTACATGCAGTGATATGTACAATCGACATATTCATCATGAATGATGTATTAGTACATCAGCTGAGGCACAATTGTAAGGATGTTGTTAGATCATATATTCCCAAGCATCAACAGATGCTTGAGCGTGTACTACTCCATTTGTATTAAACAGAATCAAAGGAAACAAATGAAAGCAAAATAATTATATCTGCTCATCGGATTGCACTGTAAACGAAAACAATTCACTAAATAGATTAAAGAGAACAGAATCAATGTTCAATAATCGAATCAGAACGATGATACAAGTTAAGTAACTTGTCTAAAATGTACTTCAAAATATAGCTAAATTAACATGTACAAAGTGTCCAATGACTTAGGGAGGTATCTACTGTTGTCGGACAATGTTGGGAATAAATGCTAGATTCGAGCTTAAATTCCTTTTGATCACCTCTTTGATATCGGGAAAATCCGTCGCTTATATTTCTAATACGAAAAACAAAAATATTTGCGACGGAAATATCAATCCGTCACAAATTCGTTGTGTTGGCGACGGATCATTCACTAAATTTTACATTAGTGACAATGTTTTTAGCGACGGATTGATTCTGTCGCTAATCATATTTAGCGACGGATTTATTGGTTTTTACGACGGAAAATTTCCATTGCTAAATTGCTGTTTTTTGTGTAATTTTTTAGTCATGATATATATAGTTTATAAGCCTTTTTTTATTACAGACTTTGTGTACTTGAGATTCCTCATTTGATTCCCAAGTACGTGCAATTTGGGTGGTCAAGTTGAATGCGCGTATGCGGAACTCAGTGTACAAGACTCAAGTGGTTCTTCACAATTGCGATGACATTGAAGCATGTGGAGTCCCTTGGATTAGTGCCGATGTTGGTCTCCGTCTTATCGAGCGCTACGTCATGTCCCTTGACATCCTAGAGAGATCGAGAGTTAATTCAAGAATTCGATCTCAAGGACATGCTACACACACCCAGGGTTGTGTGTCCACCCTCGTCGTAGATCGAGAGTTAACTCAAGCAATCGATCTCGGGGACATGCTATACACACTTAGGGTTGTATGTCCACCCTCGTCATCGCAGAAAGAATGGTAAGTATCTACATTTAAGTTCAATTATTTGATATCCTCGGTTTCACAAAATGTTATCATATTAATTATTTGAAATATTTTTCAGAAGGTTGGTCTGAAGAGAAAGGCGACAGAGTTTGAGATCTTCGTGGAGACCTATAAGAAGCCGGATACTCCGAGTATTGTGGAGGCAATACTAGCGGGAAAGTCACTAGCTGACATTCTCATGGCCAACGAGACAGCTATTCGTTTTCGGGTAAGAACTTTAAAATCGTTTATTTCAGTACTTATTACTTCTTTTAGATAACTAATTATTATGAAAATCACAATATTCACTTTTGGAGCGATTCACTCAACATCTAGAGTCGCAAGTCGACTCGTCTATGGATCTGGAGGTCTCCTAGCAGCCGTTTCCCAGACATACATTGAGGTCGCAAAGGCACAACTGTCTGTTATCTTCAGGTCATAATCACAGTCTGCTCGTGGCTCTAGAGTATCACTGGAAGAGTATGAATCGTTGCAGCAGCAGGCATTGGAGCGGATAAAAGCTCAGATTTCCTTCTTGATGAGGCAAATAGGCATGAACCTGATTTCACCTGTGAGGCAGAGGCTGGCATTTGATATGCGATTCCCTCCGGGTCCAGACAATTATTTCTTCTCTTCGGAGCAGCGACATCCCGGATTAGCCGGCCATTGACATATGTTTTGTTGTACATATTATATGTTTATGTTTGTTTTGGATACGATTTTGATTTGCATTTTGTATGGATATGATTTGAATTTGTATTCGTTAAATAAGTATCTGTATTCGAATCATGGTTTTGCGACGTTACTTTTTACGACAGAGTTTGTTGTCGCAGAATCCGTCTCTATTCACATCTGGGACGGATTTTACCCGTTTTGCAACAGAAATATTCCGTTGGTTTTTTGTAGTGTGCTTTCTTTTTGCACGATTATGACCTGATTGTTTTGATTCCCTACCTATTTTCAAATTTCATGGGCCGTTGAAGGAGAGCTTTTTTTGTTATCATCCTTTTTCAAGGTTAGTATCTTTACTTTTTAGGAACTAGATTTTTATTTTTGAGCAAAAATTAGGGAGATTATGATGTTGCACTTATAGGAAAAATTAAGAATATGTTATACCTATAGGAAAATTTAATATCATAGTAATTAACTATAAAACTTTCATATTTATTTTGTATAATCTCATCCCTTATCAAACAAGTCGGAATAGATAATCCAAGTACCATTTTTTCGTATAAAATATGGGGATTGACAATATTATTTACCAAATCATGTCATCTTTGTATCAAACCTGTTCTAAGATACATAACCAAACGAGCATGTTAAAATTACTTTATTCCTTTTTGATCTGGAGCATTCCGAACAAATAACTTGTTCTGATCAATTAAAAACTATTGCTATAATATTTTAGGATCTGTTTAGTATCATATTTTTTTTATTGTATTCTATTTTTGTTTTATTTATTGATGAAACAGAACGGTTTGATATCATTTCTGTTTACTATAAACTATTTTTTGAATTAATGAATTAGAGGTTATAAAATATCAAAAAAATTAGTTTCTATTTCTATTTTTATTTCATCTTATTGCAATATTAAATATTTCTTTATACAAATTTATTTTATTTTATAAAGTGGTTTGTTTTTCATAATTGGTTTTGTTTTTGTTATTGATTTTGATTTTTTTTTTAATTTTAAACAATAATATTTCTATCCCGTTTCAAAAATAATTACAAGCGGTTAACTTAACACGATAATTTATGTGTATATTATTTTTTATTGTAAAGAATAATTTGTGCTTTAACTTATTTGAGTGAAAAAATAAGAAAAGAAATGAAAAAGAAAAAATTAATAAGATATGTTGATGTGATATAAAATAAATAAAAAAATATTGTGATATTTTTATAAAAAAATATTTTCAAATATAATAATATTATAATTTAGTTAAAATATTTTAATTTAATAAATATAGTAATTCTTGAGTGACATGAAGTATAAGTAGTCCAAAGGCGACTGGAAGTGAATTGGGATTTTGAACACACCTGAGCAAAACCTGGAGTACCGAGGAATATAGACTAATCAAGGCAGAATATGCGTGTTCAAATTGCCTTGGTGTGTAATCTTCCACCAACAAGTAATGGAAAATTGTAGGTGGGCTCAATTGCCCAGAGCATATGCATCCTCTTTCTTAAGTACCGTAAGTTTTTATGTGCAAGCGCATCAACTTTCCCTGATTAATTTCCACACATATCATAGAACGATATTAGCATGAAGATATTAGAACACAAACTTTTTGTTGTCAACAACAAAACTTAGATGGTACACATGGTTGGTTTAGAATCGTGATGATGATGTATGACAAGATAAAGAAATGATGAGAAACATTTTCCCGTTTTTTAATTGATTTTGTTTTATCCCTGAGATTACAAACTCTATCCCCAGAGCTATGAATTTGACAAACAATCTACATCCTATTTATAGATGGATGAAGATGATAAAATTCCTAACAAAACAAACTTGTCGATTTCTTCCTTTTCGACGTCTAACAAAGATGATGAACAATGAAGATCGGTTTTACTTTTCTTCATACGTGAGTTTCTTTGCTTTGATCTCCTTTGCTTTCCAAGTCAAGGATTACGGCTCACATACTCCTCCCTAATCCTGACATGGCTGTAGATCACGAAACTCAATCGCATGTTTATTGGCATGCTACTGTAGTGGCTGCCACAAACTCGGTCTCGCATAATGATAATGCAACGGTCTTTTCTGCTTCTGTATTCTAGTGAACTTCGAGATGCGAGACCCTTCACTTTTGTTTGAAGATTGGTTAGTAGAGCTTCCCGCTCTTTTCCCACCATCATGATTTTTTTCACTACACCTTTCTCACTCTCTTTTGCCGTTCTGACATAGATGTCATCTGCTTCTTCTACCATGCCAGATCCCTTACTCTTAATGAGGTTTCTAACCTCATCCCTATTGTAGGAGATGTCATCTTTAGCATTGACCCATTTTCCCCTTTCGAGGGCACCAGATTTCTTGCGTTTCAGAACCACATTTTTTTGAATGACCACATAACATCGAGCAATCCATTATTTTGGATCTCAAATCACTTTGATTGACTGTAACTGTAAAAGTATAGTTAGGTTCATTCAATAGAAGTCTAGATGTAGCCGAGACATACAGATTGTTCCCCAACAGGAAAAGCAAAACAGAATTTCTCTCTGTATATATATAGCTCCCGTCAAACAGAATCATTTATCCCAAGTGTAAACGACTTATACGTACACCATCAAGTACTAATAGTTTCCATTACAATAAATCACGGTCGATCTTATGGCTAGCCACAGGTTGCTGATCAAGCTTGTCTGTGCGCTAGTTGTGGTCATGGTGGCCGTGATACCAACAGCACAAGCTGCTTTAGAGTGCGGCGAGGTGCAGAGTGACTTGTCTGGGTGCTTCGCTTGGCTTTCCAAGATCGACTCAGTTGTAAAGCCGAACTGCTGCGAGGGGGTTAAGCGACTCGATAAAAAGGTTAAAGGCAGCTGGATTGAGGATAGTGCTTGATTCGATGAGACCTACGCGTTCTTACTCGTTGACGATCTCGCCATCGTCGTCGTCGGACTTCGCAAGTTGGTGTCGGGGAAAGCCAAAACTTGTAATGATATGCCCACAGTCGAGGTAGATGGAGTTGCCTCTCCTTCCGCAGGTGGCGAACAACCTACACCATTGGCTGATTTTGATTTTGTTGCGCCTGTCACACCTTTCGGCTTTTCGAACCTTGCTAAGAGACAAACTGATATGGCTAACTCCAAACTAATCTTATAAAGGCGATTTAATGTGCGCTTCACGAATATCAACAACTTGCCGTTGTCATAGACCTTTATGGCATCTCTCACCATATTCACCTCGCTTCTATTCTTTGTCATCTGTCCAAGGCTGATGATATTAGTGCAAAGTTTAGAAATGTAGTATACCTCATGGAGGATATACTGATCTCCATTCTTGTAGTGGAACACAACCGCTCCTTTGCCCATTACTTGCACGATCGTGCCATCGCCAAGCTTCACTTTCCCGGTGATCTTCTCATCTAATTCTTGGAACATTTCTCGTCGTCCTGTCATATGATTGTTGATGCCGTTGTCTAGATAACAGATATCCTTAGTTGCTATTTTTACCTCGTCCTGGTGGTGAAATGCCTGCATCACCCTTTCTTCTTTGAGCTGTAGCGCATCTTTTTTCTTAGCTCGTGCCTTCTCCTGAGACACAGAAAATAATAACGCTGGATTATCGAGAGCTGCACTTGTGTGTTGTCTCTCGTCGTTTCATCGCTTGCTGCGATACTCTGAAGCATAGTATCCTATCTTCCCGCAATTAAAAAACACTTGATATGGCTCCTGTCACAAGTGCTGCTGTCGGTGCCTCCCGCACCTTCCTCACGTACTGCATAATTGCCGCTTAGGTCGCTCCTTCCGCAATCTCGTCCACGCCACTGGCCTTTACCTCAGTCTGAAGTACCGGATTCACGTACTTGACCAGACAATGAAGTTTTGCTAGTGTTGCTCCTCTGGGGTGTCTGCCACTCACTACGAGTGAACATGAGCAGATTCTCACCACTACGGTGTTCTCGTGGAGTCGAGCTCTTTCCTCGAACCCATTCAATCGTCCTATCGCCTCCTTGAACGGCATCGTCTCAAAATCCAAAAATTGTTCGATACCATCAACAATTATGAAGTATCTGTCAGACACACAATCGAGTAGTTTCTTGACTAGTGCGGCATCGCAAAGATCTGAATTAAGGCTGAAAAATCTGCCGGATATGTTGGTGAGTTTTCAGGCGAACTCGTCAATGCACTCCTGTTCTGTCATCCACAGAGGATCAAACTCACTCTTCAATGTCTGCAATCAAGTCTTCTTTACACGATCAGCACCCAGATATCTCGTCTTTAGACTCTTCCAAATTTCTTTCGCCGTCTTCTTCTTCGCAATCTGAAGAAGAACATCTTCGGGGATTGATTGGAGAATGTACGCATGCGCCTTCTTATCCTTTCTGGGATTAACCTTTTCTCCTTCTCCTGGTTCGACTACCTCCAAAACATCCGGGGCATCGAGGATTGCCTCCAATTTTATTACTCATACCGTGTAGTTGGAGGTGTTCAGAATCGAAAAATGGAACGACACTCCACCGCTTTCTTTTGATGCCTGTTAAGGAATAATTGAAATTATTGTTTTTTTTTAATTTCTTTTTTTTTTTTATCAAAAATACCCTTTTTTAATTAAAAAAAACACTCCTATGCACCTGCACTTTTGCCTTCCACTCCCCTTTTTTTTTCACCTTTAATTCTCTCATTTTCCATGTTTTTCTTTCACGCGGCTGAACACTACCAACTCTCCCTTATCTCCATGCCTCCTCTCTCTCCCTTTACCTTCTCCTTCTTCCTCACTCTCTTTCACCTTCTCCAACCACCTCTTCCGCCTCCTTGGTCAGCCGTGTGATTTGCTCGAAGGGGCTGCTGAAGAGGGATCGAAAGAGCAATACGAAGAGAGATCGGGACTTGTTGCTGCTGTCAGTGTCGGAGGAGCTACTGTTGATTTCGTCGTCGTCGCAGTCGACGAGGATGACGACTTTGTCGACTTGAGGGATCGGCGCGAGACGAGGGAGGAGCGAGTCCGGGATTCGAGTGACGATTGAATTTGTTGGGTGGCCTGGGCGTAGACGGTTGTTGCTGATGTTTGCGGCGTAGTCTCATGGCGGCTAGATCTACTGCGTAGGGTCTCTTGGCGGCTGGATCTGGTGGCTTCATCCACCTCTTCCTGACGTCGGGCAGGTACGTCCTTGGCCGATATCTCCTCGGCCGGGTCTCCTTGGCTGCCTTTCACCAGCTCTACACACACCACCCCTTGCTCTGATATCAAATATTGGTTTAGAATCGTGATGGTGGAATATGACAAGACAAAGAATTGGTGGGAAACAATTTCCTATTTTTTGTTTTTTCTTTTATTGATTTTTCTCTATCCCTGAGCTTACAAGCTCTACCCGTGAGATATGAATTTTACAAACAATCTATATCCTATTTATAAATGGATGAAGGCGGTGAAATTTCTAACAAAACAAACTTGTCGATTTCTTCCTTTTCGACTCTTAAAAAAGATGATGAACAGTGAAGGTCAGTTTATTTTTCTTTATGCATTAGTTTCTTTGGTTTGATCTTCTTTGCTTTCCAGGTCAAGGATTATGGCTCACACACATCTCAGTTTTTTTAGACTGTATATGATTGATATATTTGAGTTGTATAAATTTGAAGTATTCAATAATAAGAGATATCTCATACTTTGAACCTCACATATAGTAGAATTCTCATGTCGGAACACCCAAAAATATCACGAACTCCCAAAACAAATCACACAGCCACTTGCTTTGACAATACCCTAAGTCTTTTGATCATCACATATCATTATCATTCCTCCCCACTCACACACTCTCTCCCAAACCTCTCCCTCGCTGAGACCCATCGTAGCCCTCAACACCATCACACCCACTAGCTCTCCATTACCATAGCCTCCATATGAAACCATCATCGCCACCATCTTTTCCTCTCCTGTCTGCAACCATCCTTTTTCCCCAAGTAGCAGCGGCGACGTCAAGCATGATCACAGTAGCAGCAACGACGTCGAGGATAAGAACAGCAACAGTAGCGACTCGACATGGTGATCATCAATCGTTTCCTTCTAGTGAGAGTGTGCATTAGGGTTTGATGATCAAGGCAACGTAGCCCCGACCTCGACCCTATATATGGATCTCCCCTTTTGCGTGATCCTGTGCGTGTGGTATTATTGTTTTGTTATGTATATGTTGGTGATGGTTAGGGTTAGGCTGTGGGATATGGCTGTGCGCAGTGTTTGGTGTGTGCGTTTTGTGACCGTGTACATGTTGTGGTCTGTGGCTGTGCATAAGGAGTCGAATGTGTCATGTATGTGTGTTCAAGATGTCGGTCATGTCCTACGTGTGTGCTTGAGGTTGTGTCGATTGATATGCCTTGTGTGGGAGTTTAGTATTATGTGTGAGTTTAGGGTTAGGGGTATATGTAGGTTGGTGAAGGTTGCGCATGAAAAGGTATAGGTTATGGTTTGGCAGGGAATGCGAATATATGCTAGGGTTGCCTAATGTTACGGATGGGCTAATTGCTTGAAAACTGGACTTGGGCCAAGCTATTAGGCCCGAAACAAAGACCAATCCAATGAGGTGCAAAACCTAAGACCAAGTTCCGGAAACTTCCCGAACATTCTCCACCATTCTGCAAACTTGTGGAGAGTTGTAAAGGGTTAGGGCTTCTAGAGTTTTCTAGGACACTCTTGAAACCCTAGGGCTAGAAAAGTCTAAAACATACGGGGTCTAGAAATTTCTTCGGATTGTGTATATAAGGGTGAGATTGGCTCATTTGCCAAACTACCAAAAAAAGCTAAAAAAACCCGAGTACAATAGAAAGAGTTCTTTGCTCTCAATGCGTGTCCAAGTTTTCATTCTCACTTGGCGTGTTCTTACTAAACCTCTTGGTTTTCGAGTTCGGCTGAGCTCAAGCAAATGAGTGAGTAGTTTGAGTGCCACACGGGTTGTAAAAACTTAACCCCATGACAAGTGGTATCAGAGCCGGTTCGAATAAGAGAAGAATGGCTGACCAAAGCCACATGGCCGAGTTTGGTGAGGAGGCAGACATGCCGCGCGTCACGATGCGCAAGGGAAGGGCAAAGTCGAAGGATGTCCTGACTTCCCTCGAGTCACGACTCGGGAGGGTGGAAGACATCATGGATCGGATGGTGGTGAGATTAGAGGACGATGTCCCAAGCAATGAAGTCATTGATGCTCGGGAGGAAGCATTCAATGGAGAGTTGCAAGGGGTCCTCAACTCATTGATGGACAAACTTCGAATAGAGTTCCAAGCGCAAGTTGATGATGTTCGCATGGCTGTAACTTCTCTTCAAGAGGAGATGAAGGTCGTAAAGGAGGATGACTCGCTATTCAGGGCGGCCATAGCGAATGGAGGCGCGAATATTGTTGGTAAGGCACCACGTATCGACGCCCCCAAACCAAAGGCATTCTCGGGGAAACGAGATGCCAAAGAACTTGATGCTTTTCTCTTGAACATGGATCAATACTTTGATCACATGGGTATAGAAAGCGAAGAGATGAAGATCAAGACTGCTGCGCTCTTTCTCTCTGACACGGCGACCATATGGTGGCGTCGTCGTTACAATGATATCCAAGCGGGAGTCTTCACGATGGATACTTGAGAGGACTTCAAGAAAGACCTCAAGTTCCACTTTTATCTAGAGAATTTCACGGAGTTGCTCTTTTAATTCTCGAACATATGGGAAAAAGACAAGCTCATCTACTTTATGGATGGACTTCAGTCGTGGGCGCAACAAGAGTTGCATAGATGGGGAGTACAAACTCCTGCTGCGGCCACATCAGCGGCGAAGTTGTTCGTAGAGTTCAAGAGGGGCGACTCGAAATCGAAGGAATCAAAGGGGCGCTCTGAGAAAGGTGGAGGAGACAAGGGCAAAGCGTCAACATTGAACTTTCCAAGCAAGGGGAGTTCGAGCAAACTAGCGTGGAACAAAGGCAACCCCAAGGACGCGGGGAAGTCCAGGGGGAGGTAAAATTCTATTTATGTGATGGTGCTCACTACGTTCGAGAATGTCCAAAGAAGAAGGCACTCTCGTCGCTAGTCTCCCAAGTGGAGGGGGAACTCGTGCAGGAGATGGGTTCTCTAAGGATGCTTAACACGGTGAAGGCAATGGAAGTAAAACCTTTACCAAAAGGGTTGATGTACGTAGACGGTTGATCGGACTGTACATAACTCGTGCCTTGATCGATACCGGGGCAACACATAACTTCGTCTCGTTGGATAAGGCAAGGAGACTTGGGCTTCGGTTTAACAATGAGAACGGGATGCTCAAAACGGTGAATACCGAAGCCAAACCCATTCATGGCATGGCGCACAACGTGCGACTTCGCATTGGAGAATGGAGGGAACAATCGATCTTACGGTAGTTATGATGGATAACCATCCCCTTGTGCTTGGGATGGAATTCTTCGATAAAATGAAGGCATTCTCGATCCCCTTTGCTAGCGTCATGTGTATAGCAAAGGAGGATGGAGCATACGTGATCCCAGTGGTTCGACGGGATGCGAGGATAAAAACGATCTCTGTCATGTAACTTTCCAAAGGTGTCAAAAACGGGGAACCTATTTATTTGGCAACGGCAAAGTTAGATGATGACTCCAATTCAATGGAGATGGTGCCGATTGAAATCAAAAAGGTTCTCGAGGAGTTTTCTTATGTGATTCCTAAGGAACTCCCAAAGAAACTTCCACCTAGAAGGGAGGTAGATCACAAAATCGAGTTGGAACCAGGTACGAGACCACCTGCCAGGGCGCCATACCGCATGGCTCACACGGAGTTGGAAGAATTCCGAAAACAATTGAGGGACTTGTTGGATGCCGGCTTCATCCGACCGTCGAAAGCGTCCTATGGAGCTCCCGTGTTATTCCAAAAGAAGAAAGATGGTTCGCTTCGGTTATACATTGACCATCGGGCCTTGAATAACATAACCATCAAGAACAAGTACCCCATTCCCTTGATTGCCGATCTATTTGATCAACTTGGAGGAGCACGATATTTTACCAAGTTGAATCTTCGCTCGGGGTACTATCAAGTGAGGATCGTCGAAGGTGACAAGGCCAAGACCACGTGCGTAACGAGGTACGGTTCTTGTTATACCTTTTGGTCTAACAAACGCACCGGCTATATTTTGCACTTTGATGAACAATATTTTCCATCTCTACCACGACAAGTTCGTGGTAGTATACTTGGATGATATTGTCGTCTATAGTGCGACCTTAAAGGAACATGCCGAACATTTGCGGGTCGTGTTCGAAGTCTTGGTAAGCAACGAACTTTATGAAAAGAAGGAAAAATGCTCATTTTCTCATCAAGAAGTTAACTTCCTCGGGCACATTATCAAAGAAACTATATCATATCATATCAATGCTAAGATTAAGATCAATTCATTCATGATCAAATCAATCTACATCATAAGAAAATATGAAGAGCATGCTCAATCTCAAAAATACTAGAGAATTATCTTTAATACGTTGTCACACAAAAGATTCACGCCACGATCATGATAAAAAAACAAAAGAAACAAAGAAACGATCTATGATCCATTACAAAAGTAGAGAGAAAGTCTTAAAACATTAAGAACAATCTCAAAATCCAAACTAGAATAGAGTTTTGATGAGCATCTCAATGATCGTGACTCAATCCCGATGTTGTTCATGGATATGGATCGAGTGTCTTCGTGACTTACCTCAAACATTGAAAGTGCGTCGTTCTCTCTGTCATATGAAAGTAGTCCTATTCCATCTCGTATGGAAGTCGTGGTATTTATTGGGGGGAAGAATAACAAACAATCCCCTATAAATCTCTTATTTAAAATAACAAAGATATATAGTACGAAGAATCTGACACGGCCTTACAAGGTGTGGCATGGCTTGACTTGGCCGTTTTTCGATGGAACACGGCCGTGTCTGCATATGCATTGCATCTCCTCGCCGTGTTGGTCAGAATACACCTATAATTATCAACATTATACCCATAATCGCTATGAACACTTCCAAACTATTATACATCGTATTTCAGAGCTTCAAAACATCTTCCAATCATCATGATCATTAATCAAATCCTTTATTTACATTCTGAAGAAAAACACAATAAACAATAAAAATGTTTCGATAGTACTATGCTATAAAACTAAAACGAAAACCTAACACGATTATATAGACCATAAAAATGAAACAAAATACAATTTTAAGAACATAAAAATAGTGTGTGTTTCGACACACAACAATAGACGAGGAACTCGAGATGAACCCGTCGGATTCAGTTGGTGAATTATTTTTGAGACGAGTTGAGGAGGAATGGTCGAGGTAGTACTCGCTATGCTTGATGTAGAGAAGTGAGGAATAAGGTCGGGGACGAGGGGCTAATATAGTGGGCGAGGTAAACTTGGGAAGGAAACCGAATCAATGTGAGCATGGAAGGGGGAGATTTGGGGTCAAAAACACCATGGGCCAAGGTGGCCCGCCCAAGATTTTCTTAGGAAGAGGGCACCTAAGCGGTGGCGATGTCAAACTCAAGAAACAAACCGAGGAAGGAGATACAATTTAGGGCTTCTAGAAGATTATTTTTATTATCTTTTTGTTACTTTTGAGCCTTTTAAAATGGATTGGTCTTAACAATAATATGGCCCAAATGCTTTTACTCCTCTATTTAGGAAGCGATGGAATATATGAATCCAAAAGTATTGTGTAAGGTAGTTCGAATCAAACTATTGTCTACATCTAGACACCTAGGAGAAACCCCCCTTTCTTTCATAGCCATATAGAATCCCTTGAATAAGCAAAATATTATCTGACACGTACCTTCCTTTAACAAAGGTATTTCGCGAAGCAGACACAATATCAGGAAGAGTAGTCTACAATCTCCTTGCCAAAACTTCAGAAATCAACTCATACAATACATTGCAACAAGAAATGGGACGAAAATCCCCAACTCTACACGCACAAGGGACTTTAGGTATCAAACTGACCATTGTGTAGTTTATTTGAGAAAGCGTCTTATGATTCTGCCAGAATTCTAAAATTGTCTAGCTCACATCCTCCCCAATAACAAATCATGCTTTCTTAAAGAATAGAGCAGCATAGCCATGACACGCCTGTCGTAAGACGGTCAAAATAAAATATTTGTACGTTTACTCACACTCTAGACACATTCTAATTAATTATCGTAGTGTAAGTAAGGATCAAACCCATAGAGATGGTTTGTCCAATATTTAGAGTTGTAATATCACGACAAGACTTTACCAACTTAATAAAGAGTAGTACATTTGGGGGGAGGGGGCTATTTTTGATTACTTAAATTAATTAAATGACTGAAATTAATCTATTACAATCTAAACTTGTAGAGAATATGGATTAAGGTGTTTTCTTATATGATAAAAATATAGGAAGGTCATTTAACATCGTTCTAATATTTTAGGATCAATCATGGATGAATATCATAAAATTTTGTTATTTTAGAATGGTTTGACTACAATACTCTTAGTATTATATTCACTAAAATATTAAAAAAAATGAGCTTGTATAATTAATATAACCTATTCATCCCTAACATACCGATGAGCTCATATATACTAAAAACAAATAAACTGATTCAAAGCAAGAGAATAAACGAAACATGAATAATAATAACAATGAGCTTAAACTATCATAATCACAAGTAATCAATGATAACATCTTGACAATGAGCTTAAATCATTATTGCTATTTGCTATCTATTGAATCACTTAGTACGATTAATAGCTAGGTTACAATATCAATAGGTGGTCAAATTACTATACTTCGTAGCATATCAATGACTAAGGTCAGATTTCATGTCTCAATCAACATATGTAAAACTTGTTTAGGTGATCTATTTCATCTCATGATCGAATAAATTAATTAAATGACTGAAATTAATCTATTACAATCTAAACTGTAGAGAATACGGATTAAGGTGTTTTCTTATATGATAAAAATATATGAAGGTCATTTAACATCGTTTTAATATTTTGGGATGAATTATGGATGAATATCATAAAGTTTTGTTATTTTAGTATGGATGAATATCATAAAGGTTTGTTATTTTAGAATGGTTTGACTACAACACTCAAAGTATTACATTCACTAAAATATTAAAAACCAATGAGCTTGTATAATTAATCTAACATATTCATCCCTAACATACCGATAAGCTCATAATACTAAAAATAATTAAATTAATTCAAAGCAAGAGAATAAACCAAAGATGAATAATATTAACAATGAGCTTAAACTATCATAATCACAAGTAATCAATCATAACATCTTGACAATGAGCTTAAATAATGATTGTTATTTGCTACCAATTTAATCACTTAGTGCGATTAATAGCTAGGTTACAATATCAATAGGTGGTCAAACTACTTGACTTCGTAGCATATCAATGACTAAGATCAGATTTCATGCCTCAATCAACATATATAAAACTGGTTTAGGTGATCTATTTCATCTCATGATCGAATATAACTAGAATTTCATTAACCTATCCCTACAAAATGACTACTCACTCATGGTCATTAATATCATCACATACATCATATCCACATGCATCATCACTATAAAATAAGATTAACAGAGATTGAAAAGCAATATAACACTGAATAGTGAACATCCAATCACAAATGATGATGTCCAAAGCCCTATATCTTGATTTGACCTCCACAACCGTAGAAATTAAAGGAATCTAACCTATGTTTTTATGGAATGAAAGAACGAAAGCTTTAGAAACGACGACCTCAAAACTCCCCTTTCTCCTAAAAATACCTCAACTAATCTCCGACATAATTTAATCAGTGGAACTATGATATTTTTTAGCTCAGTGCTTTAGGTATGATACTTTTTTACTTATTATTTGTCGGTGTGTTGTTTTCGACCAATACAAAGGCAAAATTTACATAATTTTTTCATCTATTTTATATAAAAGAGATTATTTTTATTGTTTCATATATTGTTGTATCCTGACTACAAGGTTCGACATTTGATTGTTTGGGCTTATATTTTCTCAATTTCATTTAAATTATAATGTTGTATCATCGCTGTATTATTTAACACGTATTTTGAGGAAATTGGTTATTAATGTGAAAAAATTATATTACTATCTCAGGATTGAAATACATAACATAAACTATTATTAATATTTTATCATAACTTTATATAAAACGATTTAAATATCCCACGAACAATTAATGATATAAATAATTTTAATTTTTTTTATAAAATAATGTAATTTTGAATGAGACGGAGATAGAGTTTAACCCTCCTTCATCAAGCGTGTTTCTGAGATGAACCACCACACAAACAGTCGTGACAATCCAATTCAAGATACGTAGGAGCAGTAATGTTTTTTGTAACGGGGCCTGCAAAAATCAATGTTGGAATGACATGAAAGCCCAGTATCCGTCGGCCCAGAAGGAACTAGAAAAGCATCCGGCCCAAGTTGTCCTGCAGCAAAAAGCAGGGCACGTGACTGTACTGGCTAGTGGCCTACTAGCTAGATAGATACCCCTACCAAGTGACCTTGACCACATTTTGCACCTGATATTTTGCATGAGGTCAACTGACAACTAAAGTGGAGATGAATTTAATTGTCATTTCATGTCCGATAATAAATCGCAACAATTGATTGACGTAGCTGAATCGAGGAAGGCACATAATGTTGGAGTGGATGAGACTCGAGTCACGAACCTGAATTCACTCGAAACTGAAAACTGATAAGATAGAAGATTGATCGAGATTTGCGATTACTTTTTTTTATATCAAGGACCAACAATTAGATAAAGGGATTTTATCGAAATAGAAATATGATTTTAAACATAATCGTGATGACTTAAATTTATATTTCATCTTATAATAAAGGATCAAATGTAAAAGATCGAAATGCGAACAAAAAACTAAAACTATAAAGATTAATTAATAATTTTCTTAGAAGTTTTGAATTTCGCCTCACAAAAACTCAGAATAGTTTGAGTCTTACCAATAAAATGAGAAACGATGGAGATACTTAATCGATTCTCGAGATGTTTCACTCCCGGTTCCATTTCAAATTAGTCTGGTTGGATGTAACTCTAGGGGGGAAATCATAAACTAGCTAGTGATTGCAAGTCTATTAGATGAAAATGACTCAAATCCAAAACTCATGACGTAACCCCTTCTGTCACAACCCTAAATTAATCACCACAACCAATAACCAACACATGCTCTACTTGTTCTTTCTTGTACTGAGAAATTTGAAACACCGAAGAAGCAGAACACATAAAAACATATGTTACACAAGGAAAACCACACCAAAAGCCCTTGAAAGCAGTACAGGAAAGGGTGAAAGAGATGAATTTTGGAGGAGGGCATGGAGGGATGAATGGTTTTGGTGGTGGTGGTGAAAGGGTTCCCCTTTTGCGTAGAGAAGTATGTGTTTTTTTCTACACCCTTTTGCCCAAATCATAGTTCTTCCCCAAATTTCACTCGTTTGGATGATTGATAATGATGATGATGATGATGAGGGATTGCCCGTATTGTTGTTTAACTTCAAAGAGGGGATTTTTGGTTCTTTTGTTGTGTAAAATTGGGGAGATTGGTGCTAACTTTTCCTTTCGGGAGGTCTAAAATGAGTATTGATTTAGGTGGGATTTGAAGACCTGTAATATTATCAGTGTCAAAAGGGTCTGCAGTGTAGAGATGTATGGACCCACCACATATCAAGCACCGAATAGAGAGACGGACTGCAAATAAGGGTTGTAGGATTTGAGCTCATGATAGATGTGCTCTCATACCATGTTTAAACCTACTTTAACAAAAACTCCAGATGATGTCAGAACACCCACTGTATCTGTGAGTTGGATTATCTGACTTAGGCTTAGTAGGAATGCTGGTTTGCTATGTCGACACATTTTGAAGCAGGAGGATTCACGCGGGGGGGGTTGAGGGATGGGGCGAGCCCAGTTCGATAGCTAGGATACCTTAACATATGAAGTTTGCTGTCTAATTACATTTGCCTGGTCAATATAACCCATTAGTTTACACGTAGAGACTCAATTCTGGTTTGTAAGGCTATTTAGGGACATTTTATAGGGACATTTTGTTCTTGATTCTTGGTTCAAAATTTGGAATCACTCTTGTTATAGTACTGCTTGAGCCTCCTGGCCTGCTTAGGTTGGTCGTGTAATGTCCATATTTCTGTTTCTTGTGTCCTGAATCAACATTATTTTGATAGGGTCGTGGGAAGAGGACTGATGGCAATGATGCTCTGACTGATCTAGAACACGGTGATGCTGTTCCGGTAATTCCGACCACCCAGCTTGATAAGCTAGAATTTTCATTTATTCTACTTGTTGTGTGCTTAAAAAGATTGAGTTTAATCTTGTGTTCCCATGTAACTCAGGCTGCTAATGTCGGAATCTCGAGGATTCTCTCACTTGTAAGTCCCTTCAATCACCCTGTTCTCACACGCTACTAATATTTTGACGGCATTGATGTAAATGTCAAACTTATGATTTCTCTTGCAGGCAAGGCCTGAGGCAGGGAAGCTCGTGATCGCTACTATTGCTCTATTAATTGCATCCACTTCAAGCATTCTAATTGTATGTTCTATAACTTCATACATCTGTTAAACATGATTGAAAATAAAGTTTTGTCAATGGTGGCATGGTTAAACAATAACTGTTGATTCCGTCGTGCAGCCCAAGTTCGGTGGGAAAATAATCGATATCGTTTCACGAGATATTGGAACACCAGATCAGCAAGCCGAAGCTCTGGACGAAGTCAAGAATACCATACTTGAAATCTTTCTGATTGTTGTCGCGGGGTATGTCCATATTCTAATTATTGCCCATCTTGTGCTCCCTGGGTAAACATTTTACGAACAGGCGGATAGATGCTAGCTCAACCATACTGTCCGGTTAAGGAGGAGTGAAAGGAAGACTAATCTTCCTTTTTTTCCTGGGTCAGATCGGTGTGTACTGCACTTCGCGCGTGGCTGTTTTCTTCTGCGAGTGAAACAGTTGTTGCAAGACTAAGGAAGAGCTTATTCTCCCATTTGGTTAACCAGGTAAAGGAACCATCGACCCGAAATCTGGGCAGTGCCAATGATAACATCTTCTATTGGGGTTTCGAAGACAAAATATGTATATACTTTTATCTCCAGAGACTCATATCTGTGACTGAAACACTATGGACGCCAATTCCCATATGTCCTTTTACTGACACATTCCGCGTTTTGTTATCCGCCATGCCAATATATGGATAAGCCATACCTCTTCTTTCTCTAATTCGTGTAGTATTGAAATTTCAGGAGATAGCATTCTTTGATGTCACTCGGACGGGGGAGCTCCTGAGCAGACTATCCGAAGACACCCAGGTCATAAAAAGTGCTGCGACTACTAATCTTTCGGAGGCGCTGAGAAATTTGTCGACGGCATTTATCGGGCTTGCTTTCATGTTTGCTACATCATGGAAGCTAACATGTGAGTATTGGAATATGTAACTGTACATAAATTCAACTGTACTTGCATCTCTCTAGCCTCTTTTACAATTTTATGTTTTCAACCTTCTGATTTGCAGTGTTGGCCTTGGCTGTGGTACCTGCGATTTCTATTGCTGTTCGTAAATTTGGTCGCTTTGTTCGTGAACTGTCTCACAAGACTCAAGCAGCTGCTGCTGCTGCCGCTTCAATTGCTGAGGTTTGTCATTAATATTATGATACAAAATCAACCCATTCTTCTAGCTGATCCACACCTGAATTCTTGTCAAGATCTGGAAACATGGAGAAATTGTTCATCTATTATGGTGTGAAACTATTTTTATGATCAGATGTTCTAGTGATTTCATATAGCTGACCTTGCCTGGTGAAACTTCAAGGCATAGAGAAACACGGGCTTTGCCTGATATGACAAAGTGTTTCCTCATCAGATGTTCTTCTCTGCTTCAGGAATCTTTTGGAGCAATACGCACAGTGCGATCCTTCGCCCAAGAAGAATATGAGGCACAACGTTATTCTGAAAAAGTGGATGAAACTTTGAACTTAGGACTCAAACAAGCCGTGAGTTAGCTTGTGCCTTATTGATCTGGTGTGTCTTCGGCATCTTTCTAACATCCAATGTTGTTTGCTACAGAAAGTTGTCGGACTATTCTTTGGAGGTTTAAATGCAGCATCTACGCTGTCAGTTATTGTTGTTGTAATTTACGGTGCTACGCTAACAATCAATGGTGTGATGACCCCCGGCGATTTAACATCTTTCATTCTCTATAGTCTCACTGGTACGTCATCTTTCGGATATTGAATAAGCAAATCAAAGCACGAGTTCTGTATAATAAAAGCTTAGACAACGATTATTGACGGCTGTTGTTGGACTCGGACTGCAGTGGGGCAATCTGTATCGGGACTATCTGGACTATACACCGTCGCCATGAAAGCGGCAGGGGCCAGTAGGCGAGTCTTCCAACTACTAGATCGCACGCCATCCATGCAGAATGCAGGAAAACTGTGCCCCTTGGGGTTAGTTCATATCTCTTCTACGATTTTGTGTTTAGAATTGATAAAGTTTCTGTTTTTTGATTATTATTATTTTTGTTTTTTTTCTCTCTTTGCCACAGTGATCAGGACGCTGAAGTTGAGTTGGATGATGTCTGGTTTGCGTATCCTTCTCGCCCTAGCCATATGGTACTCAAGGTAAGAAGTCGCCATTGAATGAATGTGTCATATCTTCCAAAAAGTTTAGCATTTTGCTAATATTAACGGTGCAGGGAATTACGCTGAAACTGGAAGCTGGTTCAAAGGTTGCTCTTGTTGGCCCAAGTGGCGGTGGAAAGGTAAGACTCATTCTTCTTGCAATGCATCAAGGTCGATCGTGTCATATATATTGATTAAACCATAAAGCGATAAACTCGGTCTATTGGTAAGACATTCATGTGCAAGTGTTCTTGACTTGAATTGAACTTTAATCTCTTTGAGTTGAGACCTTTGCTAAGACCTGTTGTATCAGGAGTATTCTTAATTAGTTTGAGTTCTTACTGCATAGATCGCTGCGACTGTATGCTTGTGAGAGAGATAATACTAAGTCACTAACCTGCCTTTGCTCATGTTTTTCCATGCAGACTACAATTGCCAACTTGATAGAGAGATTCTATGATCCCATCAAAGGGAAGATAATGTTGAATGGGTTTTCTCTTGTCGACATATCTCACGAGCATCTTCACAGAAAGGTGATGATATACAATTTGCGATTTTCGGTACTGATCAACCAACTTAGCTTTTATGTACCCTTGATAGAACAGAAGGCAGGCGATTAACAAAGGCACTATATGGTTAATGTTATACAGAAACAAGGTATTCATGAGATTTTTATATTGATTGAAAACAGATCAGTATTGTGAGCCAGGAGCCAGTCCTATTTAACTGTTCTATCGAGGAGAACATTGCCTATGGACTCAATGGCAAAGCTAGCAGTGAGGCCATAGAAAATGCTGCGGTGAGATGCTTTGCTTATTCATAGGCCTCCGTTCTTTGCTTATTCATAGGCCTCCGTTCTTTGCTTATTCATAGGCCTCCGTTTCACATGATGCCTCCGTATGCTGTTCTTCTTCTGATGTGACTGTTTCTAATGCAGAAAATGGCAAATGCACATGACTTCATATCGAAATTCCCTGAGAAGTATCAAACTCATGTGGGAGAACGCGGGGTCAGGCTTTCGGGAGGGCAGAAGCAACGCGTAGCTATTGCCAGGGCTTTGCTTATGGATCCGAAGATATTACTCTTGGATGAAGCCACAAGTGCCTTGGACGCTGAAAGCGAATACCTTGTGCAGGTAGACAGACTTTCAACTTATCTCCTCGTTCTCAACATGACAGTCTACATTTTTTATTTCCATCAGATAAACCCTTGAGTATATGGCTAGAATGTAAACCCTTAATAAATATGTACTGCAAGACTACTAATGAATGAGATAGGTCTTGTTTCCACGAGATATAGCCGAAAAACATCAAAATGGTGGTTGAATGTTTGAACCAGATATACTGCAACTCGACATTTTTAAGATGATTCTTTTGGTCTTATTTGAGCTGCTCTAATAGATGGCTAAACCTCAACCGTGTCTCTGACAGTGTGCTTGACCTGAATTTTCAGGATGCGATGGACTCTTTGATGAAGGGGAGAACAGTCCTAGTAATAGCCCACCGGCTCTCGACAGTGAAGACTGCAAACACCGTGGCAGTCATCTCTGATGGTCAGGTGGTGGAGCGTGGCACTCATGAAGAGCTTCTCGACAAGGATGGTATATACACTGCATTGGTGAGGAGGCAATTGCAAGCTCCGAAATCTGAAACTTGATCCTGGAATATTATCCTAGAGCACTTACAATGACGAAACGGATGATGAATAGGTTGTAGAAATCTAGAAGAGTTTTCTGCATTTGCCTCATATACTGTATTCACAGATCACAATTCAGCATCAGAGGTATTTATGCTAGTCGAGGAGCTAGCTAATTGATCGTGGATCCAGTGGTTGCTTGTAAACTACTTGAACAGGAAATGCCTCTAACTTGGTTATTGTACAACATCATTCGGTATTCTAAACGTATTTTCAGCGTATGGTATTATTTGGTCCTCAGTATAGATTGGACATGTCTATACAGGCGCGCTTGAAGCGTATTATTGCCACTCAGCCTTGGATCCGCCAGGATCTCCTTGTTGTCGTAGATAACATCGTTTTATGCAAAAGGTCTGTTTATAACAAAGACGAATGGAAAAGTATGATCCATGGTCAATTGTTGTAGATCACATCATTTTATGCAAGAGGTCATTTCTGTTTATACGTTTAACAAAGACAAATGGAAGTATGATCCATGTTCAATCATGGTTAGACCGAGGAGATCCGTTTTATTATGAGGAATGATCAAGTCGGGCTTCTAACAAATCGACAGGCGAACACAGCTCTTAATCAGTCTCCTCCATCTAACTTACGGTGATGCCTTGGAATCGAACAAGCTTTTTGTCATGCCTTTGTAGAAAGGTTTATTTAGGGTAAACTTATGAGGTTAGGAATCTCTAAAGCCGAGTTTCTTAGGACTAAATCATCTATACAAAGCAGGTAATGTCATTTCGACCCAAACAACATCCTTTTCTTAATCAAAAGCACTCCCCTTTTTTTCATTGTTTTTCTTCTTCATATTTTCCTTTCTTACCATAAATGATAAAACATGGGACAACACCAAATCCCATAATAGGGATCTGGATCTTTTTTTTAATTATTGATTTTTGTCATATAAACCTCTCCAATCTTCCTTAATTAATAGCGAGTATACAGTAAAACTTGGAGAAGATTTACGTTCGGACAATTAGGGTAACAAATTCAGTGAGGCAATGCATGAGTCAGACAACTCTCCAATGATGGATGGGCTATGTCCAACAAGAATTAAACGAGTTCGAAGTCCAAACCCCGGATATGTTTAACAAAGAATTGATATGTGATTTATTTTCTTATGTCCTTTTATTTTTCTATGATCTGATACGCTGATTTTAAGATTATATTATAGATATTATGTATTAAATAAAGATAAATTCTTTTTTTTAATAACTATCCATTCTGTTATTATTTCTAAAAGGATAATGATTAATTGAATCAGTAAAAGATTTGAAATTGAAGAGAGTTTACTTATGAAGTTGAATAAGTCTCGCCAAAGACACAATTATAACATTGAGGGTATCTATTATTTATCGTCTCTGTGTGATTAATATGATGATAAGTGCAACAGAGTCTTGATTGAACTGCTGAGTACAACAATGCGTGAGACTTGAATTGGGAACCCGTCATGCCACAATGTCTTTGTCTCAATTTGTTTGATATTGGGGTCTTGACTGTCATAACTGAAACGGTATGACAGTAGCAAATGGGACACTCTGAGTTTAGTAGGCTCCTAATAACATATTTGGGACATTCGCGAGATGTAATATGCATAAACGTATAAATGTCTGGAGCTGGAGAGGGAGAAGTAAGTTTGGTGCAGTGGTGTTGTTTGATTCGATACTTGCTTGGTGAATCTGTGCTGTATGAATAATGTGATTGTCTAATATGTTGGAGTAGATGATCTATGCGTTTAATCTGTTCTGTTTGAATGGTGTGTTGATTCCAGAGTATTGGAATATATAATCTAAGTGATCAAACCTTTTTTTTTTCTCTTTCTGTCATGCATCCCCTAGAAAGGGGATCGATATGTTATTGAGTTCCTATAACTCACGATAATTATTTTTCTATGTCTTTCCTCTTCTCTTTGTTACATGAGTTAGATTTGGAGGAGAAATGTTACCTAAGATTTGATGCTAAATATAACTTATGTGTGAAAGGTATTATCCTTTTAGAAAAAGATGTAAATTACGTTACAAAGGTGATATTCTGAGTTATGTTTGAAACCATCAAAAATTTCTAAACTAATGATGTATAAATGAATTTTGCTTTAAATCTTTTAAAAAGGAACTCTACCATATTTAGCTTGGAAAGAAGTTAGTAATCCGTGTTTTCAGAATGCCAGGTGCCAGTATGGTTTTCATTCTCATCCCCACCCTTCAAGGACCAAAAATTAAATCATTGTAAGGTCAGAATGATGTTTTATTTTGACCATGTTGATGAAAGAATGAGAAAAACAGTTAGCTTAATTCTTATAACTAAGACAGCAAGTATAGTTTTTGCCTAATTGAAACACCATATGTATCTTTAATAAGAAATAAAAATTCGGGGGGTCACAATTTATTTAAGAAGTCAGCAAAAAGATTGTAATTACAATTAAAACTATTGAAAACGAAATATGGGCCAATTAGTTCTAAGGTTGAGAATATCATAAGGAAAGCGCTTCAATTAGAAATTTGGAAAGAGATTTGGAGTGAAATTTATTCTTTATTTCTAGGGGGGATATTTGAAAAAAAAAATCTCATGCTGCTACTCGGACTCGAACCTAGATTCTCTCTAGCGCTTCCTAAGAGCATAAACTTAAGAATATGAACTCCAATTTTTAACAGAGCATTTTTAATGACCAATGGAACTATATCTAGATTTTTCTTTATTCTAATTAATTTCTAAAATTAGTATATTCCTCCAAGTATATATCAACTCTGAATTTTAAAATGCTAATAATTTTTGGACTTTCGTAGTACAATTATATGTAAAACAACTATTGCACTGTCATAAATTTTTCGTACTTTTTCAACTATAATTTTTTTAGATACTTTTGCATACAACTTGAGAAAAAACATTAGATTAGCATATTAAATGTATAATTATTTTACAATATATCCATATAAATTTTAAGATTGAGAATATCATAAGGAAAGCGCTTCAATTAGAAATTTGGAAAGAGATTTGGAGTGAAATTTATTCTTTATTTCTAGGGGGGCTATTCAAAAATAAAAAATAAAAAATCCCATGTCGCTACTCGGACTCGAACCTAGATACTCTCCAGCGCTTCCTAAGAGCATAAACTTAAGAATATGAACTCCAATTTTTAACAGCGCATTTTTTATGACCAATGGAACTATATCTAGATTTTTCTTTATTCTAATTAATTTCTAAAATTAGTATATTCCTCCAAGTATATATCAACTCTGAATTTTAAAATGCTAATAATTTTTGGACTTTCGAGTAGTACAAGTATATGTAAAACAACTATTGCACCATCATAAATTTTTCGTACTTTTTCAACTATAATTTTTTTAGATACTTCTGCATACAACTTGAGAAAAAACATTAGATTAGCATATTAAATGTATAATTATTTTACAATATATCCATATAAATTTTGAAAAAAAAATAGAAAATATTAATTTTATTAATTTTCTTGATATATATATATCTTATTGAACAATTGATTTATGTCATATTAATCGGCCCCCTTATCTTGGATCTAATGCCACAAGCAAACATCGTGGAATGGCAACTACGATTGGGTGTTTTCGTCAACCATGTTGACTTCCTTTGACAAACTTTATACTTCTCATTAAACGTTGTTACACTTACATGCTTATAGTGGTTTGGTTGTTTCATTCGGTAGGTATTCTCAACCCGAGAAGACTTAATGGCATACTTGCAAGATATTGGATGCAATAACGACTTCGTTTTGATAATTAAATCATCAAAACTTGCGATCGATGTAGACAATGCGAGGTTAATAATACTGTGCGAACGAAGTAGTACTTACACTCCGACAAAGAAACCTTCCCAACGTACGGGGACAAAAAAATGTAATTGACCATTCACTATACAGGGGACGTATAGTCATATTGGTGATGGCCGTTGGATGTTTAGGATCATAAATGACGTCCACAATCATCCTACTACAAATAATTTGGAAGGCCACACCCATCCAGGTATGTCTGCGAGTGGTCTGCTAATAATTTTTTTGTTTTAGTGGCAATGTGCATATATCGTATTAAAATACAAAATAAGTTGTGTATTCAAAGTGTAGCACGACTGGACGAAAAACAATGGAAATACTGTCGTGGGATGCCGTGTCGTGACGCGAGACCCAGAGATATACTCACTGGTATCAAAAAGCTAGATCCAACATAAAAACTATTTACAACGCAATGTCAAGCAGAGGGTTTCAACAAGATACAACAATTAATCCACATGTTGCAAGAGCGGGAATATTATTATAGGTAACCAACATTTCAACAATGACATTGCTCCGATTTTGTAAATCTTTTTAACAAAAACACAATTTATAACATCTCTATCCTCATATAGGACACATGCCAGATATCGTTAGGAAAGTGAAAACAATATAGAGGATCTATTCTTTGTGCATCCATCTTGAGTGACTTTGTGTCGTGTTTTTTCACATGTATTGTTGATGGAGACAACTTACGATATCAATAGAGCTGACATGCCCCTGTTAGAGATTGTAGGAATGAATTCTACAAGTCTAACTTTTTGTGTTGGATTTATTTTCCTGAGAAGAAAAAGAAAGGACAACTACGATTGGACGTTTTCTTCTCTTAGCGAAATAATGACAAATTGCCCCCCGCTGAGAATAATAATCACTGGCACGTGCTTGGCCCTAATGGGAGCGATCCGTAACGTTTTTCCAGAGTCATCCAACCATCTATACACTTGGCATATACACAATACTGTGAAGTCTAAAGCACAAGGAATCATGAAAGATGCAAGCAAAAATCCCAAGTTCTGGTCATTGTGGCATAACATCGTGGAAGCACCAAGCATAGAGGCATATTATGCACACCGAATTGTTAGCTGACCATGCGGATCTTATGTCGTACCTGGACGGCACATGGTTGACCAATCATAAGGAAAAGTTTGTTGCAGCGTGGATGGATTAGACTAGATATTTTGGGAACCGGACTACTGAACAAGTTGAAAGCCAATATGCAATGTTGAAACGTTTTGTCCCAAGCATAAGAAGTAACCTCTTGCACGTTTGGAAATATATACACATAATGATCGAAGGGTAGCTGGTTGAGATCAAGGTATTTGTACAACTGAGCTTATTTGTTATCAAACATGAGCATAATCATCCCTTAATCGTATAATGGACGAGATGAAGGCCTCCGAGAGAGTGCGCTACAACACAGTAGCATGCACATGTCCGCTGACCCTTACTCACTGATTGTCGTGCACCCACAAGATTTATGCATACAATGCACGTGGAAGACTGATACAGTTAGCGAGGATTGATCGATTTTGACGAAAACTCGACCTCGATTGCTTGAGGACATGGAAGATGAAGGCGAGGATGACGTAACTATCCCGACCTTTGCCTCGGTGCAGCAGAGATATCTCGTAGAAAACGCAAATAAGAGAAGACATATTTTATATGTTTTGAACCAGCTTGGTAACCCACTTACGAAAATGGAAGACCCGTTGAGTAAAAAGAAAATGGATGAACATTTTGGTCCTAAGAGGAAAAAAACCATGGTATTGGCTGGGTTCAGATAAAAAAATCGAAGGATCCAGTTGCAAATTCACACGCATATATTGCTCCACCTTCAACCATGCACCATGGAGATTTTCACGAGAACGAAGAATTTCAATGGACAAATACTCAACCATGTTTCACACCAACAATATGAAAATGTTTTCCTGAAACTTACCAATTAGTCATAGTTAGGAAATTGCCCGTTAAACAAAATTTATATATTCTATAGGTTTATACTCATGGATTATATGTTCTATTTACAGATAATTGATAGGTTGATGATAGACTCCGGTAGAATGAGAATTGCATACATATAGATGTCTCACGTACGTTTGCAAACAATATATCATTACCCTAACTTTTTGGCTCGGGGGAGCATCAGAACATGTAATGTAAGAATATGCAATATTTTGATCACTGGACATATGTAATTAAACAAGTATTTAGGATTCGTAAATGTTGATGTACATGTAGCTTCCTTGGCTTTCTATACCTGTAAACTCGTTTGGGTTATTTAACCTTGTGACGGATTAGGTCCATGATGGTAGAATGCCCATGTGTCATCCGACGTGAAAGTCGGGCAGTTACAGATGCCTTGCCCTATGAAATAACATTTTCTTTATCTTCCAAATGTTAGGAAGAGACAAATATATAACATTTGCTTTATCTTCCAAATGTTAGGAAGAGACAAATATACAGTTGGATACTCAGTGCTTGCAAGAAAACGTAACACAGAGAATAGATTAGTTCATCAACTAGATACAGCCTCCTTGAGTCATACATAAAAAAGTTCAAACCAAAAATTTCCGTTACATGAAAATATCTTTGTAGCTTCACGAAACTTGTACACTTCCTTTGCCTTTTCCCAACCATCTTTAATTGGCATCCATGAGTAAGCACTGTCTCTTTCGCTATATTTTGGGAATATTTCTTTGAATAGCATCGTTCGATTAAATCATTAGAAATGTAGAGTTCCATCTGATTGATACATCAAGCTTCAACTTTCTTGATGCAGATAACCTTATTTGCTTTAAAATTTGTGCAAATTTTATCAAGCGACTAAGCGATAACTTCAAATACTTCACACTTTCACGCACGTTGGCGATGGCATCCCTTATACTCCCTCAATCATAAATTAATTACAACACTTTGATCCGACACGAGATTTTATATGAATATTGATTTTTTTTTATAAAATTTGATATAAAAAAAAGTATTTTTTGGGTTATACTGGAGTTTGCTATAGTAGTTGAGTAAGAGTTAACGGAGTGTAATGTAAAGATTTGATATTCTTTATGTTTTAAAAGTTTTCCAAAAAAAAAATATTACTTTCGGACATCTAAAAAGAAAAGTATTACAAATAATATGAGACGGAGAGGTAACACTTAAGCCATCTCGACCAAGAAGATTAAACACATGAGCACAACATGGAATATGTAAGATCCTTCCATCAAAATACAACATGCCCTTAAGACCAATCTCTTTCAAGTTTCTCACAACAGCATAGTTTGATGTTGCATTGTCCCTCCTGAAAGTGCAAGCTTTATCTCGGATTTGAAACTCCATGAGACAGTTTGCAATAGCATCAGCAATTGTGATTCCATTGGGGCGATGGTAATGCAAAGAAATTCAGAATTTCTTGTGCAAGTTCCCCTCCGAATCCATGTAATGTGCTGTAACGCACATATAATCGATGGTTCGATTGGACGTCCACAAGTCAATAGTAAGACAGATCCTAGACACATGCTTCAAATCCTCCAGGAGTTTCTTTTTCTCTATGGCATAATATTTTTATGCATTTATTTCTAAAAGTTGAACAAGATATCTTCTCAAACTTAGGATTTAGAGCATGACAAAATCTATTGAAAAGTGCATGCTTATCATCCTAAATGAGTACTCGTGATCTCTTGTCATTTCAGCGAGAAATTTTCTGATGGTTTTCTTGTCATATTTATACATAATGACACTACTTACACCATGATTTTCATTATTCAACTGCAATGGCCTCTGTTTCTTATCCCAAGTGCAAATTTTTTGATGTTGTTTTGAGATAATGATGGACTCTGAGATGTTGACAGACGACCATAGGATTAGTATCAAATCTAGAGTTGGTATAGAAAAGATCATAGTAGTTCTTTTTTATCAGACGATATCTTTTCAACTTGTCAATATCGAGTACATAAAAACATTAAATGCATACAGTGATATAGTGATACATCATTTCAAACATGTTAGAAACAATAATAAACATACAAGTATTTTTGTACACCGTCCTTAACAAGTTACCATGTATATCTAAGTCTAATGGACATAATCTAGTCGAGCTTTCTATTGAATTTATCGAGCTGAGCCCGATCTCGAGCTCTTATCAAGCTTATCAAGTCCGGCTCAAGCTCAAGCCGAGCTGAACAAAACATTGTTCAGGATCGTTCATTTTTTTAATCGAGTTTAATATTTTGTTCATGTTTAATTTGTTTAAATATTGAATGAGGTTCAACGAGATTTTAACTAGTCAGGCCCGAGTTGAGCCCGAGCTAATATACATCCTTACAGGTGACTTTCAGTGTGTGTCAATGTTATGAAGGGTTTGCGGTTAGCTGATGCTACCATTGGCAGGGTTTTAGAGGATTTTTATCGAGTATTATTCATGAATGAGCGTAAACTGAGGAAGAGAGTGGACTTCCTCACTTTGAATGGACTCAGCTATAAGATATTAATCAAGTGTACTCAAAGTTGACTGGATTGCTAGGACTTGGAGTGGAGGATAGGTTGAAGTCTCTGCTTGATGAGTTTAACATATTTTGTTTCAGTAGGCACGTTGTGAGTGAGGAGATCGTCAAGGAACCGAGAATTCTGGGGTTATGGAACTAGGGGAGCTTGCACTTTGAATAGAGTTTGTAAAGAAGCTAAAATTGTTAAAGATACTCCACCCACATCGAAATTCGAAATTCGTATAAAATATATAACAATATAAATATATTATAAATTTTTATTTTTATTATTATTTGATTTAAAAAATAAACCTTTAGATAGATTAACAATATCAATAGATCAAGGAGAAGATATTCGGTGTCCATCTTGAGAAGAGAGCCTAGGATAGTAACCGACAAATTACAATTATAAAGCACAGCTCATCACTTCGAATTCGGAGAACATACGATAACCAACCCCTTTAACTTGCCGATACATTTAACAATATACCAAAAACATTATGGAGAAGAGTTGCGCCGACTATATTTTTGAAACATGAAGTTCCTGTAATCTTCTTTCGATTTTTTATGCTCTGGTGGTTTCATAAGCTCCATTAATTGATATTTCAGGCTGCTTGCCAGGAGCCACCTTCTATTAATATATAAACCTTTTTTTTTTCTTTTCTTTTTTCCAGTAGACCTGAAGATGAAAGAATCAATGGCTTCCTACACCAGCGACATAAAACCTTTGGTTGGTTTTTTCGACATGCTTGTTTCTTCTATATGTTAACTTTTGATTCTTTTGCCTGATTTTTATTGTTTGTCATTCCATTAGTTCGCTAATTTTGCATCTGGAAGTTGAATATATTATCATGAAGTCAAGATTTTTCTATTTATATTACCATTATACGTGTCATTCTCTGTTTGTTTCAGAAGCTGAGCTTAAGAAACAATCATTTCGACATAATCTTTTTCAACTGGTTTGCCCGGCATCACAACAGTTTCGTGTCTCGCCTCAATCTTTTCCTTCTCCCTTTTGTTTATGGCTTTTCCTCCTAGTTTTCATGCTGTAGTCCTATGAACTTCTGGTTTATCATTCGTTTAGATGAATCTCGCCTATTATCTGACTATGTAGTTAAGATTCATGCTCCATTTTTTGTACGGAAGTGAAATGTGGGTGATTAATAGACTCGACACTCCGTTGTCGGTTGGAGTATTTGTATTGCGAAGATGGTCTTCTTAGCCGCTAATGTTTTTGCTAAGGTTTTTTTCTTTCTGGTGCTTACTGTTTTCAAACAAATTGGTAGGATTCCAGGAACATTACAGGAGAGTAGTCAGTCGGCGCTGGTGATCCCAACAAAGGATGTGGTGTTCGATGAAGCATCATCTTAGTGGGGTTCATAGTTAATCTCTTTGCCAGACTCAAAAGAATTAAAAGAAATACTGCAGGAGAATCTTGACAAGGAGAAAGAGGCAAATAATCAACCAGAAGTTCTTCAAAAGCATGAAGGAGAGAGTCATCTTCTAAGTCTTCAAGTAAAATAAGCAATCCTAGCCAACATAGAGAAGAGGATCGACCTAGCCAACTTGAAGATGCAGAAGAAGAAGTTGCACGAGAAGAGGAGCAGACACAAATTCAACGAAAACATCGCTACTTGATCAGATAACAGAAGCCCAATCCAAAATATGTCAATACAGCTCTAGTTGAAGACGATAAGCCACAAGAGGCGAGTTCATATGAGGAGGCAGCTTGAGGCAAGGAACGGAGACAAACCATGCAGTTGAACCAAAATCAAACTTAGGATTTAGTTCCAAAAACGAAATAAGCACAAATCTATTTCTTGCAAGTGGGTGTATAACAAGCGACATAAATATAAGAAAAAAACCTCGCCAACACAACCATCAAGTTTAGCGGGAATTGGCCGAATCTGTTCGATCCATCAAGCCCAACAATTAACAAAAACCCCGCCAACACAACCAAATCCAAGTAGGTGGCACCAAATAAACTGCTGATTGTATTATGCTACCGACACATAAATCTTATTGTAAAAGTGTTGCCGAAGAGAGATGTGATTGCATGCAACACACAACATCGTGAGAACCATGGAGAAAACCATTAACACAGTCTCAACCACCCAGTTCTAAAATGAGCATGCAAAATTCAACATTGACCACATGTTACGTAAATACAGGACTTGAGCTCCTTTTATAACTTAACTAACAGAAGGAAGCATGAGAACAGCCAAGGTTGATAGGAAATTCAGAGAACAATAAGCAGAAATAGCTTCTTATGCTTCAGTCCTGGGTGCAATCACTCCACATAACAGTGTTAAACACAACCCAAACAATTGATGACCTATATACAGTAGAGCAATGCAGGAGAAATAGGTCTTCCTAATAAGAACAAGTTGCTTTCGAAAACTAGACGACCAACAAAGCATTGCGTAGAATCAAAAGCATACAACCAACAAGATGGCCAAATCTTGCAAGATTTAGAATTGAAAATTTGACAAGAAATAAAACTGGGCCACCATTTCCATCACGTAGAAATGCACGACAAGAAATAAAACAAGGCCACCAGTTTAAGTAAGAACGCTTGATCCCAACTTTAAAAACAGATATCAAAAGACCCACCATTAGGGATAACCAGCAATCAAGCAACAATACATTCTTTCGTCAACATCAACATATGCTAAAAATGAAATACATCTTCATTTTAAAAAAATTCACAGAGGATGAACATGTCGAGAGAGCTCCCTAGCTAGATATAGTAGTTCGTCTAAACATGACCCAAATAAACATTCCACCACATGAAAGTGATCATAGGCTCATTGGGTGTGCAGTGTTCATGGCCCTATAGAGCAAACAGTTGCGGAGACTGGAGACTGGAGACTGAAAACTATAGAACCTAATCTTTTAATGAACCCTTGGATGCAAAAAAAGGAAATATTATTATTACCTCTAGCCGTGATCAAATCGTTTTATAAGCCAAACATGACTATATCATCATAGCTTCATGGGCATAGACAACTATATCATCACATATTAAATACATACTGAACAGAACACACATATACCGCCAACCTTACTCGTAAAATTCGGTAGAATGGGTTAAAACAAACCAAATCCAAAGGAATGTGGTCGAAGCTAATGCATTCCAACAAACCCAACGAATTTTGTAAACCACACCATATCCGACACATCCTATCAGTCAAATTTAGGATATTCGGACAGGATAGACAAATCTGACTCGATCCGGTTGAACCTAAGGGAATATGACATGAAAAGCAAATCCGAAAACCTAATCATATACTATAAGAAATACAGAGATGCGGCATAGCTGTCTGATCAATTGTCGTCTTATCAAATCCAAGTACTCCAACAAATTAATCTAGTCAAACAGAAGAAGTCGATTAAATATGACAAACAAGAATAAATCAATGAAATCAGACTCTAAGGTCTACCACTATCATGCCCATCGGACATCGGTTTCCACACCCTTCCTGTGTGGAAGACCAAAATCGGCTCAGCATATCATTGCAACCTTTCAATCCAAAATATGACACAAAATAAAGAAATCCACCAAATCCATCCGGTCAAATTAGATAGCGTTTCGACAAATCCGGTCAAGAACAATAGAGTTCAAAAAATGAAGTAAATGACTTGGAAAAGTCCTTTAAATCTGAGATGTTTTCTGGTCAAACCCGATCAAGCCAGTAAAGCCAACAAACCCAACTAATATGAAAAGCATGAGATATATATTCGGCCCTATCTAAGGCTCCGACCGACAAGTAATCAAGAGTATAACGGGAAAGCAGTGTTCTAAGTATCCTTGAAATTGAACAATCACCAACAACAAGAATTTTGTAACATAAATCATGGTCAAAAGACCCTCAATTCATTCTCATGCCCAGAACCAACACTGCTTCTATGGTTTAGCCAAATGATCAACTTGTCAAATAATCAGTTCATGCAAGTCATCATCGCCTCAATCTCACACACAAACACATACCATAATCAGTCTACAATCAGAGTTTATAGAAAGCAAACCAAACTCAATCGAGCAAAACTCGGTTGTGACCAACAACTTGATCAAATACAACAAAACGATGTAGTTTAAAACCTTATTGTGAACAACATGTCAATCAGGTAAAAGTCGATCAAATTTGAAAGGCGAGTAAAATCTAACGAATTGCTCAAAATCCAGGAATCCAACGAATCCATCCAATGAAGCAAGCCTATCATGTTAAAGCCAACACCTTGATAAATCCAACAAAACGACCTAGTTTAAAACTTTGTTGTGACTAGCATATCCATCATGTAAAAGACGATCAAATTTGGAAAGCGGGTGAAATCTAAAGAAGTGCTCAAGATCTAGGAATCCAAATCCGATCAAATTAGATGCAGTTTTGACAAATCCGGTCGAGAACAATCAAGTTCAAGAAGTCCAAAAAATGAATTAGAAATTAGAAAAATCCTTTAGATCCGACAAATCTTTCCGGTCAAACCTGAACAAGCTGGTTAAGGCCACAAAACCAAATAAGATGACAAGCCAATTCTATTTGGTTTGTGCTAGAGGCTTTGACAGGCAAACGACCATGCGTATAACAAAAAAAGAGTGTTCCACGCATCTTTGATATCAAACAGTTGTCGACAATGAGGATATCGTAACACAAATTATGGTCAAAAGACCATCAAATCAATCTCAAGCCACTCATCCATGAACACTTCATTTATGCTTTATCCAAATGATCGACTTGTCAAATAATCAGTTCATGTAAGTCATCATCACCTTATGTACACACAAACACATACAACAATCAATCTACAATCAGAGTACATAGAAACCATACCAAATTCCATCATCGAAGATTTCCATTCTCTATCCATCTCCATTCGGTCCATCGAACTCATCATCGCTTCAATCAAAACTCACAATCAGAGGAACAGCCATGGCGTCATCACCGTAGGCTCAGATCTGGTGGCGATAATCAAAAGGGCGAGCAACAACCAACTTCAAATACGACAGGCAAAAATATAACAGAACCCTAGTTTCTCGAATTCAACTATCGGTTCACCTCTACCATGCCAATCGGACAGTGTCTCCTACAACCTTCGCCTCCACAGATCATCATAGCCTCCACGTACATCAAACCCTAACCATAACCCCAGTTTCTCATCACATCCAAAAAATGACACAAAATAAAGAAATCTACCAAATCCATCCGGTCAAATTGGATAGCGTTTCGACAAATCCGATCAAGAACAATAGCATTCAAAAAATATAGTAAATGACTTGGAAAAGTCCTTTAAATCCGAGATATTTTCTAGTCAAACCCGATCAAGCCAGTAAAGCCAAGAAACCCAACTAATATGAAAAGCATGAGATATCTATTCGGCCTTGTGTGAGGCTCCGACGGACAAGTAATCAAGAGTATAATGCAAATGATAAGTTCTGCTTTTGAAACCCTTCGGATGCTCCATATAGATCTCACGATCAATCTCTCTGTATAAGAAAGCATTCTTGACATCCAGTTGTCACAGCTTCTATGCTTGTTTGCGGCAAGTGATGGAAGAACTCCAATAGTTGTAATCTTGGCCATTGAACTAAATGTCTAATCATAATCCAGACCGTACTCCTGTGAGAATCCATGAGTAACAAGTCGAGTTTTATACCTTTCGATCGAACCATCAGATTTCTTAATTGGGGCTCAATTAGGTGGCGACTTCAAAAGTCGCACTATTCGACAGTGTGCTCTATTTTGAATAGGTTTGAGTCTTCTGGCGCAACTGAATCGCCACTCTGCATAAGAAACTCAGCTATCTTTCCATACCATGTTTTAGGTGCTTGCTTAAAGCCATAGAGTGCCTTTTTCAACTTGAGAACTTCGGATTTTTCCTTGCATCTTTCATGATTCCTTGTGCTTTAGACTTCACAGTATTGTGTATATGCCAAGTGTATAGATGATTGGATGACTCTGGAAAAACGTTACACATCGCTCCTATTAGGGCAAGCACGTGTCAGTGATTATTACTCTCAGCGGGGGGCAATTTGTCATTATTTCAGTAAGAGAAGAAAGCATCCAATCATAGTTGCCCTTTCTTTCTCTTCTCGGAAAAATAAATCCAACACAAAAGGTTAGAGTTGTAGAATTCATTCCTATAATCTCTAAGAGGGGCATGTCAAGGACTTGATCTGCGGACAGAGATTCAGAACTCGAAAGTTAGGTTAAGTGATGTGAAGGTCATTTCGATCGGCTCGCAGTCATCATCCCCATCGGAGTGGTCTCTTGCTCTGTGCTCATGTTTTAAAGAGTCAGGTGGCCTTCAGATTCGTCCTTCAACCTATTGCTCGTGAAGGTGCGTCAAGGCTTCGTGACGGGTGGTTTACTAAGAAATAGGGACTAGCTTCTATCGACAGCTCTAAAGATCCTCTCTGTGGTATGGTGTAGAGACCGAGGTCAAATACTTGATGTGATGATGTTTGATGTTGGTCATGTTAAAGGTAATCACCGGCTACACCGTCCACCACCGGTCACACTGTCCACTATTCATCGTCTTCTTTCCCTTAACACTTTTTTTTTCTTAAGTTAATAAGTAACTTTAGTTGCCTATATAAACAAGACTCATTTGCTTGTTATAATATATCAATCTCACAACAACAAAATAATAAGCTTGGTAAAACTTAAGTGCAAGGCACTTCTTGTGTAAAGTTCTTAAAGTGCATCCAAATAAAAATATGATGTAATTTATGAGTGCTAAACACATTTAGAGCGTGGTTATTTTTATTAAGTGTACGAGTTTGTAATATTCTACTTTTATCAAAATTCACATTTCTCGATATACTTTTGTTCCGACGATCCGATTTTCCAACAGGTCACTGATGTAGAACTTCAGGCTTCGTATTGCTCTAGGTCTAGTAGTTTTATGTGTTCGATTGTTTTTTGATGATTTGAGAGCATAAAGTGCTTGGTATTTATAGAAACAAATAAAGATTTGAGGATTGAGATCATGGGTGAGTAGGATAATGGAGTTGAGGGAAAACATTATAGTTGTTTGTTTTTTGGAGGCCATCGTGGGATTGAGGATGAAGACGTGAAAGATTGGATGAGATTTTAGGTTTTAATGTTTTGATTTTTTTTATTTCTTTGAACTCACATGCTTGAATGTTATTTTAGGTTGGGGTTCGACTCCAAGTTTGAGTTATTAAGTGATTAAACCTAAATTTGAGAATGGATTGATTATTAACAAATACATGCTTGTATTTTTCTATTGATTTGGCCTTCTTTGTTTTATATGTTATATTGAATATATAATACATAAATAATCATGATCTTATTTAAGAGATTTTTATTATATAATTGGTCGGTCGATAATTTAGTATCTACAGAATATCCCTCATTGGTCAAGTTTGCATGTTTACCTAATCAAAGCCATTGAAGGACAATGTTTATCCAGACACCAGTCAATCGAGTAGCATATGAAACAAATTTTTCTTGTAAGTTGTGGTCATGCTGAAGAGCTGCTACGTACCCTTGAATAAAGGATTAGACCAGACGTAGTTCGATAGTATTAAAAACACTTGTTGCTTTTAAGGTCCAACTTGACCATGTATGTTATTTGATTATGACTTGATTTTTATCATTTGAATATGACTTATATTCTTATTATCTGAATATGACTTAAATTCTTATCATTTGAACATGACTTAAATGCATCATTTGAGTATGACTTAAATTTTAATTTCACTTGAAAGTGACCTACAAAGTGATTTTAAGATCATTTGTACATGACGTAAAATGTGTCATTTGAATATGACTTAAAATGTGTCATTTAAACATGACTTAAAATGTGCCATTTGAATATGATTTAGGATATCTCATTTGAACTTGATAAGATATCATTTGAACATGACTTAAAAAGTATCATTTTTACGATTGCGTGTCATTTGAACATGAGAATTTGAACATCCTTAATTTATAGAATATAATTAAAATGTTGCATATTTTATTGTATAGATTTGGAACTTAAAATCAATTCATAGTAAAACTAAAACTCTTTATTTTACATAATATAATTGAAAAATCAAAAAATTCACAGAATAAAATTGGATATTTCGTCTAAATTAAAATGAAGAACATAATATTATTAATAATAATAATCTTAACTACTCCCTCCGTCCCATAAAAGATAAAACATATACGTATTTGATATTATTCTATACGTATAAATATAAGTTTTATTTTCATATTAAATCACGTTTTATTGTCCCATAATATGTATTAGGTTGAAAAAAAGTAACTTACACGATAAATTTACAAAAAATTACGTTTGCTCGTCGTTACACGTCTGTCAAACTCTACATCGAGATACATACATAAACAAAAATATTACATCCTTTTAAAAGCAAAAAAAATATAATTTATTGATAAATAAGTTAACACTTTTTTAACTTAATGATAACTCACCAATAAATATACTACTAATATGTCAAAACTAATCACACATCAAAATCCATACAATACCCACCAACCTTCAAATACTTCCCATTTCTCTTCCCTCTCTCCATTCGTTGCATGACTCTCAACACTCGCGCACACTCAAAATTCGATCGCATCAAAATCCCAAAAATCCCCAATTCGAAACCCTAGAATCTCAGATCCCTAATCCCGAAATTCGATCCAAATGGAACCCATTTCCCCAAATTAGGGTTCCGGGCGCGCAATGAGGTGGGAGAGGGCGAAGGTCGACGGCGGCGGAGGAGGAGAAGGGCCGGGGAAGAGGTGGGGGCATACGTGTAATGCGATTAGGGGAGGGAGATTGGTGTATGTTTTTGGTGGGTATGGGAAATCGAATTGTCATACTGATCTTGTTCATGTGTTCGATACTGGTAACTCTCTCTTGCTCTCTTGCTTTCTTGCTAATTTTGGGTTTCATGTTTTGATTTGGATTTTTGGTTTCTGTGATTTTGATGTTGTTTTTTGGTGGTGAGTGGTGTTTGGGTTTGGGTGTGGTGAGGATGAAATGGGAATCTTTTAGGGTTTGTGGGACTCTGGGTTTGTTGCAGTTTATTTGATTTCTGTGGTATGGAATCGAATGAGTGAGGATTTGGGGTTGAGTTTGTGAGTAGGAATTATTGTTGTTGAAGAGTTGGTTAATTGATTTGGCATTTGTTGTTGAAGTTTGTTTGTTATTCTAGGACGGGGTTGGTAGGGGACAATGCTTGTTCTATTAATCTATGGTTACCTGCATGATTTTTATGTTTGGTAATTGACGATGATGTGGCGAGGTCGAGTCTGTAGGGCTGTTTTCTTAATCAGAATTCTTGGGGTTTTGTTACAAACTTTAGATCTGTGACTACTTTAGGAAAATATAATGATAGTTTTGAGTTGCATTTTAGAGTGAGAGCTTTAGAATCTCCTCATTTATATCGATCTTGTTCTATGTGCTGCGTCATTTGTCCGACCCGAATGGACTTCGCACAATGGATATTGTTGTTTCTTGGTTGCAATGTTGTCACTGGACCGCACCTAATAGTTCTGAATTTAATTGCACATGTATATGCCTAGTTAGCTGATGTTATTTAAATGCTGAAGGAATCAATCTTGCCTTAAATTCTTAATGGTGTGGTGATAGCTTAGCTTTATCTGTAATACTAGAGGTCACGAACTCTTTGTAGGACGTTTTGAGTTTCTGAGTGGGCAAATAATGTGTATCTGGTACTAGGATGCTTCTTTAAGTACGATAGACCTTATTATTCAAACATTAATGTAGATTTTTATTTTATTTTTTTATCAAACGAAAATGAGGTCCCGAAATATTGGTTTGATATGCAGTTCAATTTTTTATTCGTTTGTTTTCCTTGTATCTTCATAGGTAACGGGGCTTGGTTACCTGTTGAATCTAACATTATTGCTATCTACTTGCAGTTGCACATTCTTGGACTCAACTTGCCACTAAAGGAACACCGCCTGTACCTAGAGATAGCCACACATGCACCACTGTGGGTGATAATTTGTTTGTGTTTGGTGGGACGAACGGATTGCATCCTCTTAATGATTTGCACATATTAGACACTGGTGAGTTCTCCTGTGAACTTATTCTTTCCCAGGTTAATGGCTTGTTCAACACATGCTGCTTTTCTATTGCATTCTCTATCCTGGCTTGAGTAGGGCATGTTGGATGGATCCATTGGAATACACTCTGCCTTTTTCCATTATCGACATGATGATTAGAACCTCGAATCTGCTAGTGTTTCTGATTAAAGCATTTCCCTGTCCCAAAATTAGGACTCTAGGTACACTAAGTTGTACAAGCAATTTTGTTTCTTTCAAGGGAATTCCTCACATCTTTGAGTGTGATAATTGTAGTTCAACCTTAGTGACCTGATAAAGTTGAAGAGTCGTTTCATATTGTATTGACCATTACTGATGTGACTTACAGTTTCAAGCACATGGGTATCTCCAAGTCCTCGAGGACATATACCAGAGGCAAGGGAAGGCCATAGCGCAGCACTTATTGGCAAACAACTTTTTGTCTTTGGTGGATGTGGGAAATCTGTCGGCAGGTCTTATGAAGTGTATTACAACAATCTATACACGTTAAATGTCGGTAATGTCTCTTCTCTGTTGTTGAAAATGACTTGCATCAAACATCCTGGGAAGCTAGTTTATGAACGTCTTTTCTACTTTAGTTAGGATTTATGTTCTGCTTACTTGCATTAATCAAAATTTTCCTTTTAATAGGTACTTTTTAGCTGGCTTTATCCTGCTTTTATTATCCTGGGTCAGATGTGTGAAAAGCACGTGATTTTGATGGCGAGATACTGTTTTGATGTCCCTGATTGTTTTATGAGATCCTGATTAGTGCTGTAGATGACATCCTTTCCTTTTTGTAATGCAGAAACATTAGTCTGGCAACGAGTTATGACATTAGGTACCCCGCCTGCAGCTCGGGATAGTCACACTTGCTCTGCTTGGAACAACAAACTCTTTGTTATTGGTGGTGAAGATCAACATGATTACTGCTTGTCCGATGTTCACGTTCTTGATGCAGGTCCATCTTCCCTCTCCCACCATGGTTTCACCTGGCCTTACAGAAGTCCTTTATTAGATAAGAGCCTCACTCTTAGTTGAGCATAAGAAGCAGCCACAGGAAAAAAAGCACCCGTGGCAAAGTTTTAATCTTTTGCCACAGACCAACCTGTGGCAAAATTCTGTCTGTGGCTATATCTATGTACCTTTTTCCATGGGTACAATCTTGTGGCTAAATAGAGTCAGGAAGGGCCAACTCTTTTATTAACTTCCGATATCACATGCTGGTGACTTCTATCATTTAAGTTTGTTGTCCTTATGATAGCAATCTTATATCAAGGTTTCTGTTTTGATCAGATACTCTTGTTTGGAGAGAGATGGAAACTTATGGACAACTATTACTTCCTCGTGCTGGTCATTCGACTGTGACATTTGGAAGGTTTTTGTTCGTCTTTGGGGGATTCAGCGATGCCCAAAATCTATTTGATGACTTAAACATGCTTGATGTTGGTAAGTGATCCTGATGCTTTACTTTTTTCTTAATATTCTAGTTCATGTTTCATCATTTTATTAATGGATGTGCCACATTTCATTGAATATATGAAGTATGGGGACTGCCTCTTAAGTGAAAACTCGTAGCTCAATCTCTCAAGCAGTATAATAAGCTTCTGATTTATCCTTTTACATGCTTGCGTTTGCACATTCAGAAAATGGTTGGGTATAATAGTGCTATTCTTTGGCCAAGACTACTACGATTTGTTTTAGTAATTATTAATGCTTTCTTTATGTCCAGAAACTGGTGTTTGGACCAAAGTAACGACAAATGATGGTGGTCCTTCTGCCAGATTTTCCATGGCCGGAGACTGTTTAGATCCAACTGTGAGCGGTGTTTTGGTGTTCATGGGTGGATGCAGCAGAAGCCTCGAGGCTCTGGATGATATGTACTATTTACACACAGGTCTTCCCCCCCCCCCTCTTTCTAAGTGCTCTATTACTTGCTTCACAGCCTGCTTTTTCTGTGATTATGTACTATTTTTACTGAAGTCGGTATACTTGTCGTATTTCTAGAACTTAGGGGTCATCATGTAAGAGACCTCGGAAGGCTTGACAACATATCTATGAAGAGGCAGTTGAAGATGAAGTGTCAAGAGCAATATGCTTCAGCTCCAGTCAATGATAGAGCTCTTGTAGCAGTCGATACTAATTCAACCCACTTTCAACAAGGTATGATGGCCTTCGGGATACCTCTTGCTAAAAATTTGTGGAAAATTAATTTGTTATCTTGCACAATGATTTTAGTCAGCTTTTGACATTTATTTGACCTATTATCAGTTCTATGTGCTGTGGCTCGTAAATTCATAATATATGGCAATTTATGCCATCCTACCCTGCACATGATCGTTACAGATATGTTTATGCATCCAAACCAAGTAATCAGATTTACACTTGAAAATATGATGAATATTCAGGTTAAAAGATGAGCTTTAAGCTAATAAATTATTATGGTTAAAAGTTCAAGGATTTAATTTTGATGAAGAAAATTCACGTATGTTGATTTTAGAGAGTGATAAGCCCCGCAATCTGAAAAAGCAATACATGGAGCTGCTACCTCCTTGAGGGGAGTTGGTATGTTTTTGTTATAAATAGACGTAATCATGACTTTAAAAAAAAAATGGTTCTAAATATGTTTTGCATTTGGGATACCTTGATATATCATTATAATTAATGGAGATCACAACTTTGCAGGGCAACCGTACATTTATTTAAATATGTATCAGTCGCCAACAGGTAAGAGGACATTTCAAGCGAAGTTGTCGAGCAATATTTCTGGTGGATATACCATTGAAACTTATATAGATGGAAAACCTTTGCGCGGAGTTCTATTTTCATCCAAAACTTCTAATGGTTCCATGCCCAGCACATTACTTAGTAGGTGAGTAATTTGTTTTTTTTTTTTCCTTCCGTTTACCAGTTAGCCATGAAGCAGGATGGAATCCTCTTGTTGAATCTGTTGAAATAATTGTCTGCATGTACCAGGAAAATGGATGATATGAAAGTCGTTGAACCTCAGGCAAATGGCAAACAGGAGGCCAATACAAATTCTGTGGGGTTATGCAAAACCCAGCCTGAAGTTCCTACCCCGCCTACTGGGATGGAATCTGAACTCATGAGTTCAGCTCCAAATGAGGTTGATTATTATTTTCTGCAAGAATGTTGCCTGAGCTTCCTCCCTTGCTCCACACATCCCATTCCTAAGAGTGACTCTTACATTTTCATCCGCTGTTTTTTTCCCTTTTTTTCGTCTTTCTTCCTGTATATCCCTTTTCTTGGATTTATTTCTGTCTGAATGTACAGGTTTTAGCCTTTCTTCCTGTATAACCCTTTTCTTGGATCTATTTCTGTCTGAATGTACAGGTGCATGATGGAAATTCGGAACCTATGAAAAAACCTCGTTTGAGCCATCAAGATGGGGAGATGGATCAAGTTGAGGAAAATGGTCAAAATGATCAAATTGAAGAAAAAGATGAAAATGAAGAGAAAGATCAAAATCAGGAGAAAGGTGAAAATGAAGAGAATTATCAAGACGGAGAGAAAGATCAAGATATTGACTCTAGCAGCCTAGCTCCACAGGAAAACTTTTCTGCAGTTCAGGGCTCCATCTTGTCGCCTATGGACCAAGGTGCACTAAGTGTCCCCCCTTTTTTTTTTTTTTTTCGAGTTCTCTGAACATGTGAGCCTGGTGGTCACACATTCATGCACTGGAAAGGCTGTTCAGGACTTTAATGAAGATATGACAATAGCATTCTTTGGCTAGACTTGTACTAAAGCAGGCTTCTTTGGTTTAAGGGGGTGAAGTGCAGCATGATATAATGGGGATTTACCAGTAATGGCCTGATTAAAACCGATAACACTAGTATCATTGGACTAGTATGACTGGTTTGTTTACACACTAGAGGCAAGATGGTAGTTTTAGTTTCCAAATTTTCTAGCAAGTACTACTCCCTCCGTCTAGAAAGGACCGTGACCCAATGATCATGCCACACGGATTAATGTAAGAGTTGAATTTTTGTTGAAAAGGACTCCCTATGTTCCTTGTGAATTGGGGAAGAGGAAATGGTAGAACAAATGGTAGTGGGATGATATGATATGATTTAAAGTGAAAAGTACGGATATCTTTAGTAATTTAGCTTCAAAAACTTTCCTTTTATAGTAAGGTTACGATTTTGTAGGACAGACAAATATGAAAAACTGTTGCTATTTTTAGAAACAGTGGGAGTGGTTCTTTTCAGAAGTACCATGTAGCATGAGACGTCGTACTATGCCTTTGGATGTTCGTTGCTACCTGTCTGATAGTTTGGATTTTTTAAACTCTCCACCAAGTTGTGATGTCCGTGGGAACAATTCTTGGTAAACGCATACAACCTATTAGGACAATGTTGGATGCTTGCATGATAGGATTAGAACATGGCTTTTGCTAACTAGTCAATGGGCCGAGGAATTTACTCAAATGTATCTGAAGATATCTGTTCCTATCATCAAATCCCAACAAGTTGGTTTGTCTAGCTTATTGTTTCTCTTTGCTCTACTTTGTACTCTCTAGGTGTCGGATTAGTTTGTAGTCTGGAGAGCTGTCTGCCAACAAGCGGAGTGATTTTGAGATGTTCTTGATGCTTTTATCACTAACTTGTTTCCTTTGATTCATTCTCGTGGGTTTGAAATAGTTACAGGGGTATCATGACTCTAATCCTGAATTCATGATTTTCAGATGGAATGACTTGATGACAAGTTCTCCTGAAGTGATTGATTCGGAGCAGCCATTTCTGTGCTCAATTTTTGCCTCAAACTCGGCAGTACATAGGACATCTGTTTCTTGTAAATTTTGTAGTTCGGTTCGGTGGTGATCAGAGGCAACAAAGCCAGATTTTGCCGTAAATCTAAGAACTCATTCTTCGGATATGTTTAGGGTAGGCTGTAGTTTTCTGTAGAAGAAAAGAGAAAAACTAGTACAGATGTCTTTGTAGTAAATGTAGGTAGTAGGAACCCTCTTAGCTGATGATAGCAATTAGCAAGCTGCTCTGTTAATTTGCAGAAAATTTGTGAAGCATTACTCGTGGCAAAATGATTGTTTTATTTGTCATGCCGGGCTATAACTGGTCTGATTCTTCCATTGTCATATGATCTGTTGTAGACTCGTAGTGAATGTGACAGCTTTTACTAACGTGTTTGTCCGTTGATTGCTTTGCACGGTATGTATTGTGTTAATCATTTGCTTTGTGCTCATCTGCACACATAATCTTGGTCATAAGAACAGAAAACAAGTGATTGTAAGAAACAACACGGAAGCTTCACTTCGATAGTCTCGATTCCAATTTTCTCATTGTTTGGCAAATAGAGGACTCAATTGTTGCTCGACGTTATATCTCACAAAGCAATATATTTTACAATCTGTATCTGAAATTTCATTTAGGCATTGATGCTATTTCCAACCAAATATTTCAATAAAAAAAAACAAGAAGAAATATACCCATATAATCCTGCAATCTTGTTAAGGATTTTTAAATAAAATCACCCACAATCTTTATTATTTACAAAGAATCTACTCAAATTTTCATATTTATATTTTACCTACCTAATTTATTTGATATCTTTCATTTTTACTACTCTCATCAATCCTCGCTTAAAAATTTAAGGGAAGTAACCCCCAATTCTAAACTGACAATTTTTCAACACTAATCTGACAACATTCGAACTTTCAGTTTTTCTTTTTCAATTTTTCCTTAGATGGATCCATCAGAATCTCCTCTGAAACCTAGATTTTTATCATCTGCATCCACCAAAAATCAAGATTCATACCATTTCTTAAAAAACAAAATCCATCAACCATCCCCAAATCAATTTTCATGTCTTCTTCGTACCAATCTGTGGAGCCAGGACATTAATCCCCAAATAAATAGTTTGAGAAACTCAGATGAAATTCTCTCTATACTGTACCATTCAATTGATGTAGATTGTGGAACTTATGCACGAAATGGTTCGAGTATTTTAGGGTTCACAAAAAAAAAAAGAAAAAAAAAGGCAATTTCGGGTGCTAGATTTTGGTTGCAAAAGCCGAAAATGGGAAAGAGAGGAAGATGGACATTGTTATACACACGTTTCTTTTCGTCAATTTTAACTAAGATTTCAGAGTAGTTGCTAAATTGATGTAATGAAGATAATTTGAGTAGGTAAAATGTAATATTGAAAATTTTTGTTGGTTAGGTGTAAATAATGAAGAATTGGGGAGAGTATTTTGTAAAAAGAACCATCTTGTTAATGTTATATATTCTTTACGTCTCATAATACATGTAATATTTTTTTATTTGGATTATTTCAAAATATTTATAATATTTTTATTTTTGAAAAATATTTAATCTAAAAAAATCAAATCAATCATGTTCTATTACAATACAATCATTACCTCATCTCAGGTATAATAAACCCAACGATCACTAAAAAATATTTTTTTATTAAATATAAAAAAATTCAATATATACATAAAACTTTATATTAGATCTATTGTTCTATAATTTATGGGACGAAATGAGTATTTATAAATGTTATTGTTTAGAGAAAGAATTACTCTATCCGTCCCAATTTACATGAAACGGTTTAACTCAGTACATAATTTTATATTTGTTAATTTTTATGAAATGTGATGAAGAAATTTTTTTTTTTTTAAGGATAATGGGACGTAAGTGGGATTTAGGAGAAAAAATGAAAGGGTGAAATAATTTGATGACAAAATATCAAAATTTATTTCTTGAATTGTTGGATTTTCCAATTCTATTCTATAAAATAGAAAATTTCAATTATATTCTATATAATGATTTTAAGTTCCAATTCTATTCCATAAAATATTCAACATCTTAATTTTATTTCATAAATTTAGAGATCTCAAACTATAAAATCAGATAAAGTTTATTATTAATATCTATTTAAGAGATCGATTGTTTATTAATTTGCTATCTTCTTATCGTATCATAAACATATAACAGAAGAAGAAGAAAAAACAATAAAAATATAAAAGATTCAAAAATTGATCAAAAAAACGAAGTCATCGAGTTGAAACAGTTGATCGACGATATACGCTTAGAGAATTGATCATAAGTATCTTTTTTTCTTTTTTCTTTTTTGCTTTTTTCTCTTCGTTTGAAACAATTACGAATAGATTTGGGAATAAAAAGAAACCATATAGTTAGTTTTAATTCTTATTTTTTTTCTTTTTTTGATAAGATTTAATTTTGTAAAAAGGAGTATAGAAATTTGACTTAAAATCAATTTATATAATAAAAATGAAACATTCTATTTCATATAATAGAATTAAAAAATCGAAAAATTTACAGAATAAAATTGGATATTTTATCTTAATTTGATTGTATTAATATAAATTGACTAACAAATAAGAAAATGATAAAAAAATGTTGCAAATAAATTAAAAATGACAAAAAAAAAGTGTGGAAATAAATTGAGATGGAGGGAGTATTTACCAATGAGCTAAACTTTAGTGACGAACTAACCATATACATACATGGATGAAGAGTTACAAATACGTATATAACCTAATATATCTATCTAATATATATATATTATTATCCAAATCTTTTCAACGGTATGTCATGACGTCCCATGAAATGCTATCAATATCTTTTAATCTAATATTTCACAACCAATCACAAGATTAATTATATAAGATTAATTATTTATGTTATTTACATATATTAAAATCTAATATTTCATAACCAATCACAATCATTCATCTTAATCTAATATTTTACACTCAATCCTAACCTGAATTTTATTATATCTATATGAAGAATTCTTCTTTGATCTTATATGCATTATCTTTTACAAATAAATAATTAAATTAGTGATTTAAAGCATAAAAATAAACGATAATATTTAGGAAGGTCATTATTAAATTAAAATTGTTAAGACATATCATTTAATCTCTATCATCTATTAATCTCTAACACTACATAATGTTAATATCATATTCTCTTTATCGATCATTATTGATTAATATATAAAAAGTATTTATAAGTTTGGTTTCATGAAATGACTTAGGACTGCAACAGGAGCGACAGCCTATTTGCTTTTTCGCTTTTTCGACACTCATAACGCTCGTTTTTCTTCTTCTTTAAAATAATATTTCGATAATTTAATGTTAAATAATTATTTATATAATGAAGAAACGAAAATTAAAAAATCAAAATTTGATAAAATCTTTTATAAAATAATATTTCGATAATTTAATGTTAAATAAATATTTATAAAATGAAGAAAAGAAAATTAAAAATCTTTTGTCAAATTAATTTCTAATAGTTTAATATTAAATTTATATTCATAAAATCGAATCCAATCTAATATTATATCGTATTATCCAGTCGTTTTTAAGCGTGACTAATCTCGGTAAAAGATATGATGGGATATTATTCATTTAAAAATTTTAATAGATAATTGAGTAATTTTATTTTATTTAAGATAATAAAATCTTATCCAATTAATTTATGATCTTTGATTATGAATTGAATGATCGAGATTAAATTTTGATAAAAAAAATTAATATCTCAAATTTAACATCAAATGTTTGGATCAAATAAAAATATATAATAATTATATATGTAAAATCTTTTAAAAAAATAATTATAAAAAATCCTAACAATTTTGTATATGAAATCGTATTTTAATAAAATAAAACAATAATTTCAAAAAATATCATATTCAATATACATTAATCTATATAGATAAATTAAATATTATTTATTTATATTATATTTATTACATAAAATATGACCTATTACCCACACAAGTTATACATGGAAGTTTATTCCTTTTTTACCCAGAAAATATATAATGAAGTCATAAATGTACCGGATGATGTATAGAGTCGACGCACCAACAGTGTACAGAGCCCAGAGGTCTTTCTCTGTACGATGTTCTTCCCCTTTCAAAGCCCTAATTTCCAAATTCCCCAATTCACTGGATTTCCCATCCCCTGGGGTGTCTAATTTCGATTCATTGATCTCAAGCATCTCGATGCGGTGAGGTTTCGAGTCCGCTTCTCTCACCAATCATTGATCACTTTCTTGCACGCAAAGTGAGGAAAAAGGGTTTTTTTTTATTGATTATCAGTCGTTTGTATTGATTGTAATTTGTGGATTTCGTTGATAGTAGAATTTAGTTTCGTGTCGATCTCGATTGAGACCAATGGTGTTTGATCTTGTTGTATGAGTCCATTTGCCCAGTGTCAAAAGTTCATCTTTAGAGTGGAGTGTGGGGAAGAGAATGTATACAACGTTACATGTACGTGTCTGATCAATGAGTTAAGCTTGTCCACTCGATATTCGTGTGTTATGAGCGCTTAATTTTTCGTTGCCATGATGGTAAAGATGAGATTTTGATCTATTCTGTAGTCAAGTGATTGTAATGATCTTTCTCATTTCTTGGTATGGAGAACAATGCACCGAGTTGTAATCCGTGATCCAAGCCCTTTGAAGCTTATGTCATGAGTAGCGTTCCATGCGCTGGACCTGTGTGTACTAGGCAGTGTTCTGTGTTAACTGAGATCCGATGTCTCTCCTTGAAAAGTTGGCTTTGCTTCTTCTATGGATCCATTCTCTTGACAAGTATGGTTTTGCTGGTTTTTTTTTTTTTTTTTGTAACTGATGTCTGCTTTTGTTTCTGAATGGTAGTCTGGGACAATAGGTTGCATTGTGATTTGCATGAATAAGCTCTTTTTTCTTTGGATGATTTTTGTGCTGGACAGGTAGAGTTTGGTCTGCAGGTGGCTTGGCAGCTGTTTGAACCAAAGATTGTGCTTTGATCCATCAAAAATTGTGTTAAAAGTGCTCATTTGCGATGTATGGACAAAGGTATTATGCACCTCAGCTTGCAAGCACTCCGCAAGGACCGATTCCTCTTCCTCAGCAACAGCATGGTGGTTTTGCTCAACCTCCTCCTCTACAATCCCTACCATTAGTTCAACAACCTGCACTACCTCATGTAGTTCAATCAGGTCCTTCTGCTCAACCACATGCTCCTTCTATCCCCCTGCCCATTCCTCGGCATGGCCGACCAGGTCTGATGCCAAACCCTGGCCAATATCACTTGCATCAAAACCCAATGGCGCATGGAAGCCGGCCAATGATGGATGCTTATCCGTCTTCGCTGCAAACTGCAATTCGTCCATCTCATACAGGAACACAAAATGTTCCCTGGGCACCTCCTCCTGCCCGTCCTCTATTGTCACTTTTTGGTCCTTCTAGAGCTCGACCACCCCCTCCTTCACAGCCTCAACACATGTTTAGACATCCTGTGTTTCCTACACCACCACCTCCTCCACCACAATTTACACCATTGCCACCAGTTCCTCCTACTGGTTCTGGCTTGCTTCGACCTGTGGGTGGTGTTTGGACTTCCCCATCTATGACTGAGAAGTCTAGCACGCATCCTCGCCCTTCTTCACTGCCACCTCCTCCACCTTCTTCTCCTCCCCCTCCATCTCCACCCCCGCCACCTCCTCCTCCGCCATCTTCATTTTCACCTTCAGGTGCATCTTCCCCTGCACCCTCAAATGCTGCTGCTCATGAGGCTCTCCTGCCTGACACTAGCATTAATTCTTGTCAAGCTTTACAGTCCGACGGTTTTGACACTGCTGGCATTACCCTGCAAGCAGATGATTCAAGAGATGACACAGGATTATCTATCAAAGGCTCATGGGTGCATGATAAATCAGCATCTCAGAACTCTCCATCTGATCTGCTTCCAACTCCACCCAAATCATGCGATGAAAAAAATTCTGGAAACATGAGCTCGATAAATCATGGGGAAGAAAATTATCCATCTGTTGATTCTGACATCGATATGGAAGGTTTGCCACTTTGTCCCGAAACTGAGTTAGGTTTTATGATGCCTCTTTCAGTGCCTTGTTGATTATGATTCATGCGATAACGAACAGCCTGCTGAATGGTGATAATATTTTCTTTCAAGTGATTTGCTATAGAGATACTATGTATAACATAATTAGGCTCAGGATGTTGCATTTGGATAATAGCACTATGAACTATAGGATAAGTTTCAGTCTTCCTGATTTTGTTCCTGTCCTGGTAGAGACTTTGTAGTTGAGAGAGCTTGATTTGACATCTAGAGATTGAGTCCTCATTATATCCACAAATTTGATTGCCTGATGATTATGGTTCTTTAAGTGAAATATTTAGGAACCAAACAGATGCAGAGAGGTTTAGCATCTAGATTGGTCGGTAGCGGCAAGATGAGAAACTGAAGTAATTTAAGTTGTGTGTGAAATTTACGAGAAATTGAAGTTCTAGATTCATTGATCAGATCCGTTATTGTTCCTCTTGGTTTTGTGGGGATTAGTTGTTTTTTCCAAAGAAGTTGGATCCATCTTCTATTGTTCACTGTCGCCCTATCGGGGTACCATGCAGCAATTGTTTCAAGATGTCTTTTGTTAATAGCACTTCTAACTGGATCATTAAGCATTTGAATATTGAAAAAAATCATCTTGATAAAACAAAATGCCTCAGAAAGTTTTCCCTTGTAAAAAGACTGTTGAGTGTTGACAATTCCTCTGCGGTGTTTGTGGTGGAGGACATTGATTCCACAAGACTTTGCATTTGACCCTATCACCATTTTAATTTTAATTTTAATTTTAATTTTAATTTTCATTTTCATTCTCATTTTAATTTTAATTTTATTTACTCCCTCCGTCTCATAATAAATACCACAGTTTGACCGATACGAGATTCTATGTATTGAGTTTTTATGGAATTTGGTAAAGAAAGAATTTTTTTTTGTGATAGTGGAATTTACTGTATCAGTTGTAAGAGGAGATAATAGGTATATTTTAGTTGAGTTTGATTGATTTTGTATTTTTTTGGATAAAAACTTTCCAAATAAGGTAGTGTTGCAATTATTGTGGGACATGCAAAAAAACAAGTGTTGCACTTATTATGGGAGGGAGGGAATATTTATTTATTATCATTAACCATGACCTTCATGCTGATAGTGAAACTTTCCATAATTTTATGTTTCTAATTACCATTATCTCTTTTCTGTTGGGCTATATGCACTTGACTGAAAAACTATTCATGCCTGATGCATTTATTCTTTTTCATCTCGTGCTTCTAGATGATATCACTCAGTTTGACAAGGATCAGATGGGATTTTACTCCGGAAACAAGCTTGAAATAGCAATGCAGGATGCTGTACAGAGCTCAAGAGATGACCATTTAGAAGGAAAAAGGGCCCCAACTGTTGAGTCAAAGGATGACACCGTCACAAAGTCTGAAGAGTCTCCTGACCCAGTGTTGAGAGCTAGTCCATTCAGGCTGATACAAAGCTATGCATCTGATGATTCTTTGGATGAAGATAACGATGATGCCCCACATAGGGAATTCAATCCCACCACTGCTTCAGAAACATATAGAGAGGGTGCCACAACTTCACATGGGGATGTGGTTCATGGCAGTCCAGAATCTGAATTCCCTGAGATTAACCTCGAAAAGTTAGAGTCTAGCAAGGATTGTCAATCTACAGCTCCACAAAATGAGGCCAATGAACTTGCTGGTGTGAACGCCAAGGCTGAGGCATTGTCAGATACGTCTTCTGGCAGTTTCCAACAAATCAATACTTTGAGCAAGGCAAGTTTCGATGTTGTTTACGATGGTGTCAAGGTTCCGAAGAAGGATGTGAGAAAAACTACCATCAAGGTCGATGAGTTTGGCAGATTGATTAGAGAAGATATTAGTGAAAGCGAATCTGATGATTTAGACAGGAGCAAGAGGTGCAGTAGAAGACATAGAAGTAGAAGTAGGAGCGAATCACCTCCATATAGGAGGAGAAGGAGAACATCCCTGAGGAGAGAAATGAGGAGAAGCCGATCTAGGAGGTATTTGCAGAATATTACTTGTTTTTCTACTTCAGATTATGAAACTTGGCTAATACACAACTTGGTTAGGGTTCTTTCATAGCATCTTTACTATTTCTACTGTGGTGCAACGCTTGCCGTTTGAGGCCTGGAATTTTTTTATTTTTTCCTGTTTTCATCTCTAGTTGCTCCCCAAGGAAGAGGAGAATGAGGAGCAGGTCTCCTTCCAGGCATGGTACTGTTGTTGAGGCTGACTGGCAGAGACGAGGCGGTGCTAATATTGGTAAATGCTTTAATTTTCTTAAAGGAAGATGCTACCGTGGTGCTTCTTGTCGGTATTTGCATCAAGATTTGGATCAGCATGATGGATCTGGTCGTTCCAGGAGCAGACAGCAGTATTCAGAAGATCCTCGGAGGTCGAGGAACTCCAACTCTGATAAAGAAGACGAGGACATCAAGGTAAGACCTTCTCTCAAAGAAGATGAGGTCGAGGCCCGTGATAACTTGGCACATAATGACATGCTTTTCCATGAGCTTTCTGCTTCACAGAACACTCATGTTGGTGATGAGAGGAAAACAGACTTGGAAATCAATGAAATCCCACATAGTGGTGTAAGTCAAGATGATACTGAGAACATGTACTGTGTAGAGAAGACGGAGAATTTAGTAAGGGCAAATTCTGGTTTGTTCAGTCAGCCACTGATCCAAGAGGCACCTGGTGATCCTGTTTCTCTTCTTGAGGATGTGAAACATCAAAAGACCAGTGTTGCTTCTGTCGAAGATGAGGCTGTTCAACATGCTTCAGCAGATCTGTCTGTTCCAGAGCACAATTTAGTGGATCGAATGGATGGCTCTGCTGCTTCCTTTTCTGCTGTTTCTCAAACTTCTGCAGTATCTTCTTCTCAGCTTTCTGTTGGTGAGCCTTACTTGAGCAAGAAAACGAATGAAGTCGGCAGTCAGGAGAATCCTATGTCTTCTGGTTGTGATTCCATGGACTTGAAGCACCATGCTCCCCAGCTACCTTTTCCTCCCCCTCATCAATCTTCACGTGGTGTGGATGCATCACAATCCTTGCATACTCTCGGTGCTCACAACTCTGTTAGTGTTATTGTCTCTCCTCTTCAGCCTTCTCCTGTGAAAATGGATCCTCACCAATCTCATGCATCCAATCAGCGGCTTTATCCTGTGCCAGTGAATCAAATGTGGAGTGCTCGGCTGCCATATATTGTCGATCCAACTACCTCTAGTGTACCCTTGCATTTTCAGCAGGGTCATCTGCCAGTGAGGAATGAAATAGTGAGGCGTACAAGTATTGAGCTGCCTGGTCATTTAGAGGTCATGGGTTCGCAGTATCATGCTTATTCCTCTTTGCAGGATCCTCTTTGGCCACCTTTGCATGCAGCAGAGTTGCACAATAAACCTTTGCAGCCCAGCGGTGTACCAAATCAACAGTTAGGAGGCACTGGCCTTTTGTGGGATGATCGCTATGGACATATGCCTTCCCGTGACACTGTCTCCTCAAGTTTGTTTCCTTCTGGGAGCTCCACATCGCAGCCTTCGAAAATTCATGAGGATTTAAGCTCAAGGACGCTGCAGCCATTTGCTTCTCGTGACCATCTGCTTTATCAACACCAGCCTTCACTGGAGCTCCAGCAAACTACCCTTGATAAATTATCATCTTATCTTGGAGGTTCTTCTACCTCAAGTTCAGCACCTGCTGATCCCCTCTATAGGAACCATCAGTCAATTTTATCAGATTTAGGAGCATCAAGAATTACTGCTCATTATAATCCATATGCATCTACTTTTGAAAAACCTCTGAACTTGAGGTTTAGTTTCAGAACAGAGCGAGATTCCTACATCCGTAAGCATGATGTGCCTTTTGCTCCAGTCCCTCTTTCAGCGGAAGGCCAACGAATGAGTAGCCTTGAGTTGAAGCATATTGTTTCTTCTCCAAATGCTTATCCTGCCACTGGACAAGCTTTGCGGAAATCCGGTGATCAATATGACCCATTTGAACCTGGTTCTGAATCATCTAAGAAGGATGCTCTCAACTACGATAGTATGTTCAAGCTTAGTGGCTCTCATGAGCCTCTGGCTACACATGAGAATAAAAGGGTGAAGGAGGACGGAGATATTGCGGCAAGCTTATCCATTGAAAATGATGAATTTGGCGAGACAGCTGATGCGGAGGCAGGTGCTGTCGAGAATGGAAGCACTAGCCATCCCAATGATGAAGTCAATGCAAGTGCTGGTGAAAATGAGATCAATCAAGTGAGGTCAAAGGGCAAGAGCAAGAAAAACAAGGATTCCAGAGGGATGAAGCTGTTCCAAGCTGAGCTCGCAAATTTCGTGAAGGAGTTTCTCAAGCCATCTTGGCGGCAGGGGAATATGAGCAAGGAAGCATTCAAGACAATCGTGAAGAAAACTGTTGAAAAGGTCTCTGGTGCGATGAAAAACCATCGAGTGCCCAAGTCCAAAGAAAATATAAGTCGTTATATTGATTCATCGCATAGAAAGCTCACTCGTCTTGTGGAGGTACTATTCTCTTCCTTGAGGCTACCTTTTTTTTACCCATCGACCAGTTCAAGATTGCAACTGCTAAGATTGCTATGCTTTCCGTCTATCTGCTTCTATCCTTGGCCTTCAGCATGTTTATTTCTGATGCATTTCCTTCATGATTTGCAACAAGTAGCATCCAAATGCTTGAAATTCAGGCGTCCTCCTCTCTTAACCTTGGAAAAAAGCAAAGAAATAAATTAAATAGTAAAAAAATCAAAATATAGTTGGTGAAAGCTGTTACTATGATGGTATAAATTAATACTGGAAGTGTGATATGTTCAACGCCCAGCTATTTTGTGGAGATCTTAATTGCTTAGCTGAACACCAAGGAACTTTTTGGCAATTGATTTTTCCCATGTATGTAGAATTTCGCCGTCATATATTCTGAATTTGTGATTTGTTGACACTTCCGTATACCCCTCTTTCTGTTTATAATACGCTGCTATCGCTGGTTTTCTATGTTCATTATGTGGAGTAATTCTCTTTCTGTAACTCATTTTGCAGGGTTATGTCAGCAAGTATGCAAAAGCCTAGGGGTGGGAAACCAAGATTCCTAGCCCTTTATGCGACTGTCAATGGTTTCAGTTTGCACTTCGAGCATGTTCGCTGTAATATATGGGGTTCTGTTGTTCGATGAAGTTCGAAGACAGACCCTATCACTTGCATTATTCCCTTGTTTTATGAGTTGAGCCAATCGTTTGAGCTGATTCCTGGTTACTTATGGGGTTAGGCTGTTCGTTTTACCTTTGTATCAGATGATTAATCAGGTTGTGGAATCCGTTTGAGCGGTATTTCATTGTATATATGCATATGTACTTATCTTCATGTTCTGGTTAATATATAAAAGGAGGTCGTTTTTTTATCAGTATCGAAGATTCGGTTTCGTCTTGGAAGTCCATGTTGAATCAGAAGCAGTAGGTTCTGTTTCAAGTTTCTTCATTGACAGGAATTATGTCCAAGGCGTACAAACCTTCGTTTGAAATTATATCCAACTGTATCAAAATGTCTTGAAAACTTATGAGCTGCATGATAAATATGCAAGTCACATTTCGCGGATAGGTTTGAATATAGATTGACTAACAATGATCCGTTGCCTCGCTGATCCTCCACTAATCTTTTTTCGAAAATTGTTTTTCACACCCCCGACTCTCATACGCTCCAAGCCTGAGATCAAAATACCCCCAACTCATTCCTCTAGCAACGCTAGCACCACTTACCCCCGTCTTCTTATTTTCTTGAATATTTTTAAGTTTATTACGAGGAACAAAGATAAAAATTGAATTATAAAATCACAGTGATAAAATAGTTATTTAATTATTCCAAAAATAAATAGTCAAAAGAAACAAAGATAAAAACTTGGAAAATGAAATGATCCATAACATTAGTGGACTACGAAGGGTTATCCGGACACCAATATCGCATCGTTCATATGTGAGATTGACTGTTCAAATTCCAACAATTTTCAATACATCCGTTATAAAGATCAATGGAAGTCCATTATTCTTTATCCGAGAGGATAAAATAGGTGAAATTACGATCGTGACCTTATTTTAAAATAGAGTCTCATCCGCTATTTGTAATCCCGGATGGCATCTTATCCGATGTACGGATAACAGTAATGAACTAATAAAATTATGGCCCATGTAAAAAAAAATTATTATGATGGAAAGAAAATGACATCCGTTGAAATTTACTGCAGATAGGACATGTGTGTATTTTCAGAATCCAATGTTCATTGAATTCCAACCGTATCCGATGAAATTTAATACGGATGTGTGAGACTTTAATTAATAAGAACTCCACACGTGTCAATCTTTCAGATGTTTCAGATCTGAAAATGATAGTCAACCAATTACATTTGTCCCATGTGTCAACTTGTCACGAAAAATACAAAAAATGAAATATTAGCTCTTCATGTCAGTTCATAGTATTTTTAGTGTGTTTTCACTTCACAAAAACTCATGGAGTCACATTTTGATTACGAGTTCGAAGATGAAGAAATCTTGGCTTGCAATAATTCTATCCAAAGTGATAAAATCAAGAATTCAGAATCCTTTAAAGGTAAAACGTTTAACATATTAGAAGAAGCGGAGACATATTACAAATATTTTGCAAAAAGCACGAGATTCCAGGTGAAGATCAAGACCAGTAGAAAATGCACACGTTTAGAAGATTTATGTTTTCGGATGTTCATTTGTCGATTGACAGGGAAATCAATCGAAAACAACGAGCTAGACTTGAAGGTAAAAATAATCATAGAACGACATCATTAGGGATGCAGAGGTCGTCATTCCTGACCATATTACTCCTCTACATCCACTGATGGATGCGTAGTACGAGGCTTTCATGGCCTCAGTTCTTGGGAGGAAGAGAAAGAATGCAGGACATGACGATGTTGGTCAGGGAATGAGGCAGATCATATTTGTCACGAAGTTGCAGGAGCCATCTCACAGTCAGCCCTTGGGGAGCAATGAGCATATTTTATGGACCAATCCCACGAACTATAGATTGGTCATACAAGGTTGAGTATCTGATTCCCCAATCGCCTATGTCATTCCCGAGGGTCCCCTTCTTTCGATGGTTACCAAGTGCCAAGCCTCGATAGCATCCCTTGGAGAGCTCTCGATAGTTTCTCAAGTCCTTACTCCTACTGCTCCTACACTTGTTGACTCAGTGCCCGTATATCGTGGCCTTAAGGGCCATCCATTGAAGAAGATTGCTCCCACAAAGCTAGCAAGGATAATGCAAGACATATTTTATGCTCCATCATCTATCGATTCTGCTTTTCTAGTTACTTTAGAGTAGAACAATGGACTTTATGACTTGACGCAGCGTGCGTTGACATCACTTGTTCCTGATCAGTGGTTATTTGATGAGGTGATTGATGCATATGTTAGACTGATAGTTTCGAGGCCTTCTTGCCAAATAAATGGGTTCTATATTGTGAGTTGTTTTTTTGCGCAAATGTTTTTAAAGGATTTAGATGATTGGTTTGCGCAGAAGACGAAGAAAAAACCCATGCCACTACTCGAGGTCCCTAAAGATATAAACATCATTTGATCCGATCATTTCATATATATGAGAAGTGAAGGTCAAATTCTTATCCACAGTGTTTTGCTTGTGATGATTTCAATGTGCATCAACTCACACTTCATCTTACACGTGTTTAATCTGGATAAGTGAACTGTGTATCTTCTCGATCCTATATATATGAGGATATCGATTGCATAAAGGTAATGGAGATGGCTTATTCCTGGACTGATTCATCCACTATACTTTCCTGCGGATGACCGTATAGTAGAAATAACAAACACCCCATTTGGCTTTATAAAGAATTGAGAGTCCATCCGGTATAAATTATCACAAAGGGTTAAATTGATATTTTCATCTTGTCTGAAATCCGTTATAAAACTCAACAGCTTTCGTTTTTTTTCATGGACGAAAGTGATTTTAGTTTTAATCGAACCGTTCATTTTTTAACTACCTAACCTTACACAGTCACCGTTGGCTATGAATCAACTCCCTTATATCAATGTATGACACAGATTTTGATGAGTTATCTTATACAACATTTAAAATTTATTTTGGCTTTGGATTTGTAAATATATATAAATTGAATATCAGATTTGTAAAATTAAAATTAAAATATATTATAAAAGAAAAGTTAAATTAAGTGTAAATGATTTGAAAGTTGCTTTTTTTAATTATCAATAGGTTGTATCTCTTTTATTTTTATTTTATCAAGTGATTATTTTTTCAAAAAAATCTCAACACTCAATGATTTGCCTCTCTATTTGATAATTATTTATTAATCATCAAAACTCAAAATATTTATTAATTAATCATACTCATCTTATTTATCATTTGATTTTCAATTAAAAAAACTTCAATACCTAAATTAAAAAAATAACAAATCATTTTTAAAATCAAACCCAACAATAATTTTATCAAAATAAAATTTGCTCTCCCATACTTCAACAAAATTAATTGCCTTCGCCTTCCCCTGTCCTTCGATCTTAAAGCACCATTCTGCACTGTTTTTTTTTTTTTTTCCGTTCTTCTTCAATCTTCTTGCAGTGTCTTGAACCGCATCTCACCACCGTCTCCATCATCTTCACCAGCGCCAGCGTTGACGGAGTCGACTGTGCACCCGTGGAGTCGACATTGCGCCCGTTGAGTCGACAGTATATCCGTCGGAGCACTGTATACTCGTGGAGTCGATAGTGCGTCTGTCGAAACCTACAGTACGTCGTTGGAATCGACAGTGCGCCTGTGCCACGGTCGTATTCCCATCCCTTAGGTCTTCGTTGCAGTGGTGTTGGGAGAGTTGATGCTCGAGGGAACCTACGATGAGGTCGTCGCTGATATCTAAGGGTTCGGAGAGTTTGGAAAGTTTAATGGACGACCTCGGTCGCGGCGCGGGGGGGGGGGGGGGGGGGGGGGGCGATGGGTGAGGAGAATGAGGAATCGTCAGTGACAACGGGAGAGGGAGAGTAGGATGTGGTGGTGGAGATTAGGGTTTTGGGTTTGCGGCCTAGCTTGGGGTTCCCCATGGTTGATGGCGGTGGGTAAATGTTGCGGTGTGGTGTGAGGTGACCAGAGGTATATGAATATTGTTATGGTTTTATTTATGCCAAGAGATTAAATGTTTTTTAAGTTTTGAACATAAAAGGTATTTTTGATGATTAATTGATAATTAATAAAATTAATATGATATTTTTTATAAATAAGATTTGAAGATATAATTTTTAGAAAATTTTCACACCAATTTATTTCCTATTTCTTTTTCCGTTATAGATGGTAAGAATCGACAATCCTATTTTGCTATTTTGCTTTGACCGCAAATCTCAGTCCCTGCTACAGCCTGCTCTCGTGCCCAATGTCCACATCATCCATTTTATGGTAGGCGATGGCTTCGTCGAGGCTGTTCGTCACATCTCACTCTTCTAGAAGTGCTTCATCAGGTGTATTTTTTCTCCCCTCTTTCGTTTTGGTCTCCCATTTGTTTCTAGTTGATAAGTTAGAAAAAAAGATATAAAAAAAAAATATTCGATTTGAGCAAGTAAATAGCGAAGATTAGGCAGTAATTAATTTTGATTTAGTTAGTGAGATTAACAATACCACTGATTGGATGAACAATTTTCTATTCCCTCCTACTACAGATTATTTCAGTTAAACGGAGGGGGTTCAATGCACATTGTATTCGGAGTACTATTTTTTCATGGCTTCAGTGGAGATCCAAGTGTTGATTTTTTGACGTTGTTTAGAACAACAGCCTTGTATTTGGGGCTTTTTTTTTTTTGTGTAGATTCCATCGAGACTAAAGTGTTAGGTTTTTTTATATTGTTTAAAATAATACGTGTTTTTGAAATACAATAGAGAACATTGAATGTAAATAGTGATCGTTATAATTTACATATATTAACCTTGTTTGTTCAAGAAACGACGACGATAAACGATATGGGACACATACGAACATGAAGGACACATGTACTTTTTGTTTCATTAATATGTGATGGTGGTTATATTTAGGGTTTAGATGTGATAGTAATTTGTTATAGATTATAATAATTTATTTATTTTTATTTTAGTTGAAGGATAAATAAGATCATAATTTAAATTTTAAAAATAATTGATAATAAAAATTTATATTATAATTAATTGATAATTAATAAAATAAAAAACAAATAATTGATATTTCTCTCCTCTAAAATTAAAGAATAAGGAGTATTATGGGGAAAAATTGGGAAAAAGATGTAGAGTGACTGCTTTTTAAGGGTGTTGATAAGCACCACCTTTTTTCTTAAGACGAACGAAAAGTCATGTGAACACCCTTACTTTGATGACGATGTTGTTGACAATGAGAAAATAAGCCTTCCTCCGCATGTAAACAAATTTATGCTGTCCGTCTTAATCTACGTATAACCTTTTTATGTTTTATATTTTTATTTTTCGATTTAATGATATACAATAATTACGTCATATGTTACAGATTAAAGTACACAAATTAAACTATTTTTAATATTTTATGAGAATTTTATCATAAATGATATATAATCGTCTCACAACCTGAGTCAAATTTCATTTCGAGAAATGTGCGAGTCAAACATTTACATATAAATTAGAACGGATTGAATATTAGAAATCTCTTAGAATGTTATCATCTGACCTGAATCTATGGTATCCTTGTGTAATATCTCAAAAATCTTGTGATATCCTATTTTCTTAAGAATTATGATAATTGATATATTTTTTATCATCGTAATTAATTGATCGAGATTATGAAGTCAGTTTTGGGTGTAATTCATTAATCTCTCTTAGAACGAAAGACGGTTATTGATGGATAAAAGTAATCTGGTAAAAAAAACATGGGCAGGTGTGATGATGTCCCTAGATCTGATCACTGTTTCGAAATTATTGGTTTTAATTTAAAAGAAGGTTAAATTGAAATCGAAACCTAATGAGTCGGTTTCGGTTTAAGAATTGGGGAATTCGATACAATTTCGGTTCATTGACGGTTTAGGTTTTGTTTCTAGTTAAGCACAACTTAGTTATTTTTTTCTTTACGTTTGGATATCGTTTTACACATGAGATGCATGTCAAATGATATTATTCGATAAATCGTCTAAATAAAATATAATATAAGATTGAAAAATATCAAAACACATAGCTTTAGAAACAATTACACTTAATGCTCTTAAGATATGATTGATATAAAAGAAAATGGATCAATGATAGAAATTAAGTGTTTCATCTATAAAAATTTAAGATAAAATGAGATTTGAACGAAAATAAACTAATGAATCATTGAGATTTCAAATTTTAAACGAAAAATAAACGGTTTGCAATCAAAATCTAATTGATTATTTTAGTTTTGTTTATTTTAAATAAAAAATAGATCATTTGAAATCGAAACCAAACTGACGGTTTCAGTTTTATTTTTAATGAAATCTAAATACAATGTATTCGATTTCGATTTTAATCGGTTGCATCCTATTTCGATTTTGGTTCCTAAACCGATGATTCAGTTTCGATTTGATTCGTCTAGATGTCCCCTTGTGAATTTGTTTTCCCCTTTTGTATTTCCTACCCATAACCCATCCCCACACCAAACTCTCTCTAGACACTGAAGCCGCCTCACTCTCACCTACCCGATGCCACCAACAGTTGGGGTCGAAGGCCACCAAGCCCGACATTGCCGGCCCCAAATTCGCCCATTAGAGCTGTCCACATCAGAGTTGACTAGAAGTTGAGCGTCTCTGACGATCTCTTTTCGTAAATCATGATTTTGTCTTGCGCTTTCATGGTTGACCCGAACATCGGAACACCGTGGTGGGATATGTTAGAATATATTAGTAATATGGTTGTTGGAATATGACCGTTGTAATGGCATATTCCATAGCATATTCTCAACTATATGTCCTATAAATAGAGGACTCTAGTAACAATTCATATACAAAATCATTTTATATCGATGTAGACATTTTAACATGATATCAGAACCGGGGTCCCTCACGGACCACCGGCACCATCCGTTGATGATCGGCGGGTGACCATTGACCAAATCGCTTTAGCCACCATCATCTGGTTTTCATTACCGACAGCCACCACAAAACAACCCACCACCACCAAGCTTCCGCCGCGCCACTGCGTTTGAGCCAGGCTCCCAGCCTCGTCGCTCAACCACAGCAGATCTGGACTCGCCCAACCCCTTCACACCACGAGCCAGCCTCGTCGCTCCCTCCCACACACCTTCGCCGCACCCTTTAAGCGGCGATTCACCGATGGAAGCAGATCTGGTCACCACACCACCTCCATGGGAGAGATGTGGATAGGTTGCCGCAGCCGTGCACCACCGTGGTCGAGCCGGGATCTGCTAGATATAACCATAGGACGACGAGATCCAGAACCCACGACGATGAGATCCGTCGCCAGATCTACTAGATCTAACCAAGGGCCATCGATGCCTCTATCTCCTCCATGGTTTCGACCACTACTAGATCTAACCGAGCACTTGATTCCCATAATTTCTTGTTGCTCTCTCCGGTGGTGGAGGAGTTAGTGGAGGGATAAGATTGGTGACTCTTTGAAAAGGGGTGGGATGTGCTTGTTTGGTCACTCCTTCTCTCTCATTTTCGGTCAAACCCGGTCAACAAAGCCATGTCTTCCGTCCTCTTTTGATTTTGGCTTTGTGTTGTTGCTTCTTGCTGCTGGGATGACGATCTACCTCTTTTGTTGTTCTCCAGCAGGACAACTTGCTGGTATTAACTGAGATGGTCTTGCCCTTTGTTTTGTGACCAAATGGTTCTTGAGCCATGTCCAAGTAGGTCTCTGAGCTCTTTTAAGCCACGCCTAAACGCCACCTCTGAGCTCCCATCACTACGCAGTTTCTTGAGCCATGTCCAAGTAGGCTTATGAGCTCTTTTAAGCCACGTCTAAATGCAACCTCTGAACTCCTCCCATCACTACGCAGTTTCAAGCCATGTCCAAGTAGGCTTCTGAGTTTTTTCAAGCCACGTCTAAATGCGACCTCTGAGCTCCCATCACTTCCATCTGAGATCCTGTCACATCAGCCAAGGGCAGTCAAGACCCAGCAGCTAACATCGGTCCAAGTCCAAATCTAGATCCATCCTCTATACAAAATCATTTTGTTCTTTTCAGAATCATCTTTAGTTTGAGGGAGATGTTAGAATATATTAATAATATATTAGTAATATGGTCGTTGGAATATGACCTATGGAATATGACCGTTGTAATGGCATATTCCATAACATATTCTCAACTATATGTTTTATAAATAGAGGACTCTTGTAATAATTCATATACAAAAACACTATATCGATGCAGACATTTTAATAGGATAGATGAGCTTGGGACTCATCATCGACCTTTTACGTTGCTTCGTGTCCCAACGTCGTGGTGGTCGTTCTTGATTCACCATGAATCTTGCTTCATTCCCTCGTGAATCCCATTTTTGTCTTGCTCTTGCTCTTGTCTCTAGTCCAATGAGTTGTTCTCGGTCGAAATGAAGCGATTGGCTCAATTTACCCACCTATTGGTTGCCACCTGTTGGTTGCCAGTTAGCTTTCTTGTTGTTGTTGATGATGATGTGCCTTTCCTCATGAGCAAATTAAAGAAAGAATAGGGAATGGGGGAAGATCAACTAAATACGTGCGTTTATAAGAAAAGGGAAATACGGGAAAACTTGGTAAGAAGGTAGCGCGCGCGCTCTCTCTCTTAAAAAAGAAAAAGAAAAAAGGAGTTTATCTTAGAGAACTAAAAGAGTAGTACATTACTTTAAAGATAATGCATATTTTTGGGTCTACTAACTGGGGGTGGATACGGTACAGAATGGATAATATTTAATACTTCTATTCAAGATAAATTACGATATATTATTAAATATGCTCGTCCCACATAAATTACAAAGTTTTAATAATAGGTAAGTTTTGGATGCCTAAAAGTCTCTATCATCCTTATTTTACATTGCATGATTTTCATAATCATTTCTTTTTCTCCTTCTCCCATTCAGAATTCTGTTTACCTTTTACTCCCAAAATCAAACGTATTTAAATAAAATCACCTAAAATCAATGAATTTCTTAATAAATATGTCAAGTCAATTCATCGTAATTTGTTTTTTGGACGGAGGAAGTATAATTATGTGATGTTTGATTGAGTACTGTTTGGATGATTGTGAGTCTTGGTCGGTGGTGTTACACTATAATTGGGCATCAAATTGATGTGTATTGGATTGCTCAGGGGAATATGAGCGCGTGTCCACCTTGCAAGCATGCAAGGATCCAGGAGATCGTTTTGGTTTGATGAAAATCTTATTGCAGGAGACACTAGGCCTCGATAAGGGTTGATCCCTCGTATTGGGTGACCCATGCTATAAAAAGAATAAGAAAGAAAAGGTGTTTGGCCTAAGTAACATGTGTATAGTTTATGTCTGGTATGATTTAAGTATTGTTGACTTGTATTGTTGATCCCTCGTAGTGAGTGAGCCATATTATGAAAAGAAAAAAAGGAAGGGAAGGTGTTTGGCCTAAGTAACAGGTATACAATCTATGTTTGGTATGTTTTGAGTATTGTTGACGAGTCAGGTCATAATATGAGTTGGTCGTATTTGTCTATTTGTTTTGGAGTTGGTGGGAGTGTGAGGAGTTGGTTGTGACATATCAGCTGGTTTTGATAGTTGTTTGATATTTTTGTTTTATGTTTATAGCAATTGTTCTGTTCAATCAAGTTGGTGTGTTGATTTCAGTGTGCTAGAATAAATGAATTAAGTGATCATTTCTTTACTTTTTTTTCTCTCATAAAATGTCTGGGAAAATGATCGACACGTTATTGAGATTTTTTAGCTCATTGTTATTCGTTTTTCTTTCTTTTCTGGTAATGTGTATAATAATGGGACGTATTAGATTGCGAGAATGCATGCATATACAATAACACAACTCACCTAGTTTCTATAAAATTTGGTCGCATGTTTTGAGTTAGTTGTGACATTATAACATAATTTCTATGGTCATCAACTGAAGGATAATGTGTGAAATGGAACGACTTTGTAAGATAGTTTCTGTAAAATAAATGGTCATTATGGTTTATGTTAATCATAATTCTAATGTTTCTAATGCTTAAACCTGGTAGTTGTTTTGTCTTGTTGGAAACGTGTAGGTCACAACGACGACAATGCCACATGGAATCCTTTGATAGGTTCTGAAAAGGTGGGACGTTATACCTTGAGCTCACAACACTTCTTTTTTAAAAAAAAAAAAAAAAATTATTAACACAACATTTCTTTCAACTTCAAAGTTTCTCATATGATTCCCTGATTTAGAAAATGAGTGTCATGATATAGGTTTGTTAATGGATAAATCAACGATTGAGTTTTAAAAAACATACATGAAAGATTGAGATTAAAATATGATATTTTAATCTTAATCATTTATCTATGGAGAAAAAAAAATATGATGATAACATGTGTTATTATAAAATAATGAAGATGGAGCGTTGAGAAATCCAATAAATAAAAAAAGTTAAAAAAGTTTTATCATTAAATATGTATAACAATACATAATTTATATATTATTAACAATAATTTTTTTTATTTTCATCTATATTCTTCCATCTCAACCGTTGTTTATCCCTGGGCTATCACACATTCCCATTTTAGTCGTAGCCCTTTTTTTCCCTTCCCAAAACCCTTGCTGGCAGCCACAAGGCCTCTTCCTTCTCCAGCCACTGAGAACCCAATCTGCTCCGACGACGCTGTCGGAACTTCTTCTCTCTATCCCGTCATCGACGTCTTCCCCAAACTCTCTCTCTCTCTCTCTCTCACCCGGCCGTCAAATTTCTCCGCCATCTCAAACCATAATCGACGAGGATCTTCACGTTTTGTAGGTACGCTCTCTCAACATCATCTCATTTCTACTCAATTTCCATTCAACCGTGAAACTCTCTCTTTTTGTTCTCAATAGAAGCCACTTGAGTCGAGTCCATGTTAATTTTTTTCTTGCTCTCTGATTTATTCTACCTCTGGTAAGAGTACATCCAAAAAGCAATCTCCGTTGTTCTCAATAGATGTACATTCTATGATAAAATTATCTGGGTGATAGTTGTTGTATATTTGTAGTTTTGTGCTTGATGTTCCCTTGGGTTGTTTAAATATAATAATGCTAGCCCAACCCTTAAATCAAGATGGATCTTTGATACTAAACCAACGCAATCGTCAGTCTTGTGTATAGTCACTGTCGAATTGTGATGGTTGATTGTTGTATTCTCAACAAATCCAGATTGGGCGTAGCAAATAAATTTAATCTTAAGTTTTTTTAAAGGGAATTGCTTAATAAGATTGAAGGCCATGAATTATTACCTAGTGTACAAGCCATTTGTGACTAGTTTCATGATTAGATAATTTATTCATGGGTTTTGTACTTTGTGATTATTGTGACTATTCTGCAATTTATTTTGCCGGCATCTCATAATCATTCATCCCCGCCTCATGAATTGCAAGACAACATTTAGGTGACACATAATAGTAACAAATAAGAAGTAATCATTATATTGATAATTTTCAAGGTTTAAAGAATACTTCTCCGTCCCACACATTTTGCAACCATTGACATGACATGCCTGTCGATACAAATTTTTTCACGTATACAATAACGATTAAACGTAGTTTTTTTTTGTAAATTTATCATGAAATATCAATGGTTGTGTAAGTTATGTATTTGAACATAATATAAGTTGCGGAACGATTAGATATGATTTGATATGAAAACGAGAATTATATTCATACATATAAAATAATGCAAAATACGTATATGTTGTAAAATATGTGAGACGGAGGAAGTATTATATAAAGACATCTATCCTCATCTCTATTGTCATCGACTAGGTTGCCCCTTATCTTTTCCTCTCCATGACAAAACCTTGTCTAAAACCCGTCAGCTTGAATCCAAGGAATTAGTTTCCAGCTGTTCAATCGATTTCCAATAAGATTGATAACTGTAAGTAATTTCATGGTTTTCTTGTGATTCCATTCTTTGATTTCATGGTCTTAATCTTTGATTTGCTCAGTATCCTTCTAGGGTTCTTCCATATTGAACTCGAACCCTAAAATTAGTAACACAATCAGAGTCCCGCTTATTTGTGGGCACCTGTGATGTTTTTTGTGCTCACAGTATGAAATGAACATGAATGATCATCTTTGATATGATTTATTTTCTTCTTTGACCCTCTGTAATTTTACTGTATTTTCAATTGTCACTTGATTCATTAACTTTTAGTGTGTTTCTTTGATTCCAGTACTACCTTTATTTGTCATAAAAGCTATCTATACTCAAAGATCATGGAATTTACTTATTGAGCATTCTTTCGCTCATTCGAATTTTCCCTCCTTTTGTTCTGGAATTCTTGGCTCTTTCAGGTAATGAGCTAAAGGAATATGACAGCGAGCAGTTGGTGTTATGAGGTTGATAAGGAAACGAGTGTGTGAAATGTGTTTATGTACATATATGTAAAATAGTTGGCTTGCTTGTTATTTAGTTAAGTAATGGTTTGGCTACCTTGTATAGGCGCTGCATGTTTGACTATACAAAGTTCAGAATGATATTTTGAAAGCAATGTGGGAAACATTGTACTTGTTTTGTATTACGGACAGGCCTTAGCCGACAAGTTGAGTTATACTTTGTTTATTTAATGAGAACGCTGCTGGTTATGTGATCAATTGATAGAAATTGATGTTCAAGTTATTCATGGAATTATATACATCAACTTGGATTAGAGATTGGGTCATTGCATTTCAACTACCAATTTGTGGTCCGAGTCAGCATGTTCTGCTGACCGTCCTCAAAGTCCTGCTTCTGGTTCAGAACTTGAGATTATCATCAACAGGAAGTACAAGATATGAAGTGGAGGGGATGAGTGTTACATATTTTATATGCAAGCTTGGAAAAATCAGATGGTATCTAATTAGACGTCTATCGTTGTGTTTTTTCTATTAGGATAGTCGAGTTTGGTGAGGATGACGAGTTACTTGTGGAGGAAGTATGCGGATTATGTATATACAAAGTGGGAGAGGACTCTTCTGTGGGATATGATGGATCCATACAGGCGGCCGAAGTCATTCACACCGCTTGTTACGACATACATTGCCGCATTTTATACCGGGGTCGTTGGGGCAGCCATCACTGAACAGCTCTACAAGGTAACTGTACTGTTGTCATTGGAACCTTGCATGTTCTGGTTATGACTGCTCGTCACTGAACAGCTCTACAAGGTAACTGTGCTGTTGTCATTGGAACCTTGCATGTTCTGGTTATGACTGCTCGTCACTGAACAGCTCTACTTTATACGATATTCTTCTCTTAGAGAAGGCTCGGTATTGGTTCCAAATTGTGGATTCTTGAGGCAGTGATTACTCTAAAATTAAATATCCCAAAAATCTGGATTTACCATTCCAATTGGCCCAAACTGTCAGCAAGGCTCTATGACAGCTTACTAAACTCGGTTTGGTCATCATACCTCTCATTGAGAAGTTGAGGCATTTCACCACTTAGTGAGTCAAGTATTGATTGTCAATTAAGTTCGTGATAGGCGATCCATGAGATACCTCTTATACTTTGCCTTATTTTTTGGATAATACGATCGGGAAGGTGCATCCTTGAGTACATTTTATTACTGCAAGTGTGCACTAAGTGATATTTGCTCTGATGTTATTTTACAGTGCTTTAGTGTTGATGCTTTTGAGGCCTTCGAAGCTTTAGGTTTTATTTGTCGATTTTAACAGCATACATGCATCTCAAAGCTCAATGATAATATAACAGCGACGAAATATTTTAAGCTGTACTTTTGTCTAATGATACGGACCAATCAGTGTTAGAAAGCTGTTGTCCTTAGCCATCATCACTAGGATTCCTTTGGGGATGCTTCTTACCAGCACCAGTGAAATTTCCCTTCGCATTATAGAATCCAGATCCTTTGGCTACGCGGCATGCTGTCTAAAAACCTACCAAGTTCTGTGCCCTGTATTATAATCCTCAAAGAAGAGAAAGCAACTTAGCGGATGACTGAGTTTGATGCCGGGAACAAACTATGCGACCCTTTTTCATATTCTGTGTTTCAGGAGAAGTACTGGGAAGATCATCCAGGCGAAATGGTGCCCCTGATGAAGCCCATGTTCTATGGCGGTCCTTGGAGGGTCTATAGAGGGGAAGTCCCAGTTACAACATTGCCTAATGCTCCTTGATCCTTCCTCGCTTCGGGCATCAAGGAACTTGAGATATCTGCAGATTGTATTCATTACAATGTGACTGCTTTTCACTCTTGTGTGTAATGGCAAATACGAAATTCTTGTTTTCAAGTGAAGCTGTAAGCAGAATCCTGCTACTTTGCCTTGAGCAATAGGTTCAAAATGTATAATTCGTCATCGCAACCAAGAAATCTTTGTACATCCTCACGCAAACCTTAGCTATGAGGGAAATGCAACATCATGGAAGACAAGAGAGGATGATGAGAACAATCATTATATATTACAAATATGAGTTTTATTTGTTGGTATTTCACATGTCAAGTTTTTATTATGGTTTATACATAATTGTTAAAAAAAATTATTATTATTAAACATATGAAAGGTTTGGGTCAAATCATTAATAGACATGATTAATTTGATTTAATATCAAAAAAACAATCATACTATGTCAAATTTATATGTTCAAGGAGCAAAATCAAAACGAAAGATATGAGTAAGATATAAACTTACGACAATAAGTAAACTCTAGAGGATAAACGTCAATATCATTCAAGATGTAAAGGACATCACATGATGGGTCTAGTGGTATATAACAGTGCAAATTAGCAACCAACCGAGACAAAGCTCTCTTTAATAATTACTCAAAATGTTTTCCCTCTCCATTAGACTTCTTGTTATTGATTTAAACATAAAAATCATCTCTATAATAATAACATCGGCTTATCATCCATTCTTGTTTTGATGATATCATGGAAATCTTTTAATCCACCAGACTCAACAAAATTCTGTGTGGTAAAACAAGATATTTTTCCTTTCCCTCCTAAATAGTTTTTTTTTTTTTTCAAAGGGATGTTCTGATCTTCACTTAAACGGAGTATTAATCCTTTGAATACGGTATCAGCAGGTATCATCATCCCAGAACAACGTTTTCTTTTAAGCTTTTTAATCAATCGATATGACTCGAAGAGCGGCTTTTGCTAAAACTTGAGCAGTTTCTTGAAAACTCGCTTCAAATAGAAAAATTTTGAGTATTTAGAGATGTTTTCGTTAGTCCCAATAAGATAGCTCAGTAAGAGATGACTTCCAGCAAAGCACGCCCCTTTTGTTCTGCTTGTAACAATCCATTAAGTTCTCCAAGTAAAAAAATACATTTGTCATTCCGTTTTTGAAAACCAAGACTTTTGATGTTATTTGTCGTATAATAATTTCTATATACCTATTATGGATCTGCATCCCTTGGGATCGATAAATTTTTTGTATCTTATTTACTAAAGTGGTATGACTTTGCATTATAGTAAGCTCAGCCCCAATCAAGAATCCCCACGGAATTCCAAAACTTTTTGTTATATCCTCGTTCCAATTCAAAATTCACTTTTCTAGATTCATCGATATTGAGACAATTGAACAAACTTTTAAAACTTGTTCGACCTTGGAAAGACCTTGGGTTATATCACACGATCTCACTCTTTCATATAGAAATGTAATTAATGGATCTCCTTTAGAAATAATTTCGCCATAATATCTATGAAGAGTTGCTTCGAGGGTAGCCGAATAGGTCTTAGCTGATCTTATTAGTACCAAATCATCTTGAATAATTATAATTTGATCCGATTTAAGGTGTGATCCTTTTTTAGCTATACATACATTTTCACAAAGAATTTTTCTAAGATTGATTTTTGGAGATGCTTCCTCACAAGAAGTGTGATGAAGGCAATATCAATTTAATTTGAATTGATCTAAATTACGTTAAAATAGGAATGTGCAATCGTTCCACTTGTATAGAAATTGATGAACAAAACTTAGGAGTATTAGTCATGATGTTGTCAGTGTGCTTAGGTTAGAAATTAAGTAGGTAGCTACAGTCTAGGTCAGATGGTAGAGAGCAGACGGCCACAGATGGAAAGCATTATGTGGACTACCAGATGTAGACTACTACAGAGGATTTTGGCTAAGCAAGTAAGATATGTATGGGCAACAAAAAACCTATAAATATTTCAGGATTTAGGATTGAACTTACAGGCAAGGACCAACACATCAATGCACGGATTGCATCAGATCTGGGTGCTTATTTAGGTTGGAGGAGCTGAGCCTGTATTCTTGAAGATTTAGGACATTAACCCTTTGTATTTGATCTACAATCCCTTCAGCCATATTGGAGAGAAATGCGTGAAAGTCTTCAAAGCACTTTATCCTTGTTGTCTTCTAAGCTTTCGATTTATTTGTAATTGATTGCAGACTGCTGAGGAGTTCCTAGAATGCATCCCTTGTCCATTGATGCATGTTATAGATTTCCTGATCCAGTTGTCTAAGTCTGTATTCAACTGTAGTTTCTGATAGAGATGACTCTTGATGTGTAGACGGTTCAGTCACTGTTGTTGTTCTTGCAGTAGAGGATGGCCTTTAGTGGATTGGTGTCATTCTGACGTCTGCAAGGGCTTGCCTCAGACTCCTGACTGTAGTTTGGGGTGTCATCTGAATGTTAGATGTACCACTGTAGAGTAGGTCTTGGGGAAAACCTGCAGATGGTGGATCTGCCCTAGTTTTCACCATTCCAAATGAAGAGGGTGGTGAAAACTTAATGTTTAATAGTATAGACTGCTCTTTTGTTGGCAATAGGTTTGTTTCCACATATTCATCTTCCACTATGACGATTTCATCGATCTGTGTAGGAGTGAGGTCAAGTGTTGTAACTTGTGCGAACTCTGCCTGTTCTGTGATCTGCAGGTAGTCTGCAGCCACTTGTTCTATTGTAGTCTCTGCTGCATCCCTGATTGGTGATGCCTTTGCTGCTTTTGTTTTCTCCTGCACTGCTGGTTCTTCTGAGAGTGTGGGCTGTACTGTCGGGTACTCCACTGCAGGTGACTCTATTATTGGGGATTCCACTGTAAGTGACTCTGTTACTGGCTCTTCTGCAGCAGATGGTTCTGCTGTTGATTTCTCCTGGATTCCTTCTTCAGCCACTTTATCAATGATGTCATCATTATTATCATGGCCTTCTAGGTGTGGAAAATCATCATCATTATCATTATCTCAAAATGGTTATGTTTTGCCAACTGTTGGCCTTGATAGATAGTCATAAATTTTCAATGTTGCTGCCCTGACATGTTTATCTACCAGTCCTTTTAACTCGACCTCCACTTCAAGAGTGTGCACAAATTCAATGTGCTGTAGTTGTGCCTGTCTATGCCTTCTTGTCTTGAGTGTTGAGTCTTTGACTTCTAGAACTCCACTGAATAGGATGTAAGGTTCAGTGGGTCTTTTCTTCTTGTTGACCTCCATTTTCTGAATTTGAAAGAGTTGATGGATTTCTACCTCTGTCATACCATCAACTACTTTAATTTTTATGCTAGAGCCATCTGGATTTATCCTGTATCTTGTAGTTGGTCCTAACGGAATAAGTTTTGGCCTTGTAGTCTTGGATGTTCTCTTCATTGGGAGCTTGTGCTGCTTGATAAAATTTTGGATCATTTTTTTCTTTTTAGCCTTGCCCAACATCTCATCTGTCTTGGTTATGTGTTCTTGGATCTTTTCTTGTATGGTTTGGACCGTCTGTAGAGCTTTTATAATCTCCTCCTTTTCTGGAGATTGTGTGACTGTGGTTGTTGTTATAACCCAAGCCTCTGATACAATTGAGGGTTGATCTGCTTCAATCACAGACAAATCCATTCCTACAACAGACCTTATTGTCACTGTGTTTGCAGTAGAGATGTCCTGAGATTGTCCAGTCTGTAACCTTTTGAGTTTGGCTTCAATAGTTTCTATCTCCTTCTATCTCCTTTCTTGTATACCCATGTGCACTTACTTGCTTCCTGAGATGTCAATTGCTAGGCAAATCGCCACAAGCAGAGATACAGAAGAAGACAAAAGCTGAGGGGATGATCCAGCAGTCTGTCAAGCAGCACAAACTTCCCATCAAGAGACCTACAAGGACTACAAGGTCAGCAAGACCAATACTGATCCCCCAAGGACCAAGAACTCTATGGATAATCAATCTAGATACGTCACAAACACTTATTGGAGAGATTGATGGAATGTCATCAGAAGAAGTCCATCAATTAATTGAACTACAGAAGAAGAAAGCAAGCAGATCGACAAGACCAAAGGAACCATACATTCTATTCAATGGAGCCCTAAAACTAAAGGACTCCAACTTGAAGACAAGGAGGCATAAGCAGGCACAACTCAAACACATTGAGTTTGTGCATACTCCTGAAGTTGAAGCCCAACTAAAACAAATTCTAGCCAAGTATGTTCAATTAGTCACTCAGGAGATATCTTACAAGATCTGACTTAGGAGAACATCAGCCATCAGGTGATGATGGTGATGATGGTGATGATGGTAATTATGGTGGTACTCAACACCATCTTGATACTCAGGATGATGATGAAGACATCATTGATCAAGTTGAAAAAGAAGATGTCCGGAACAGCCTACAGCAGTCAAGACCACTGTAGAAGAGTCTCATACAGTAGAATTCAAAGTTGATGAGCCTGCAGCAGAAGAACATGCAAACGAACCATCTAGAGCAAAGTCCTCTACAGCAGCGCAAGAAGCTGATGAAGGACATGAAGAAGCACCAATAATTAATGAAACCATAAAAGAACCGATAGTAGAAGAAACTACAAAACACCAATAGCTTGAGGTTCCAGTAGAGGAACCTCCAGCAGAGGAGACACAGGATATTGAAGTGGAAGATCAAGAAGATGAACAAACTACAGAGGAACTTCCTGAGGTCGAAGCATGAAGTGCAACGGATCTGGGTGTAGACCAGAGTTGCAGCAGAGACTGGATGCAGACTAGGGTTACAGTATGGGATGTAGACTAAGGTTGCGGCAGAGACTGGGTACAGACTAAAGGTTGTAGCAGACTAGAGTGCATCAAAAATGATTGCTGAGGTGAGGTCAAAGGTCTGAAGTCATTCAAATGAAGATTTGAGGTACAGACAACAATGGCACAAATTCTAAAGTAGTGGACTGCCAGCATCAGAAACAAGATGGTAAGGGACACAAGTGGCAAGGTGTCAACATCAGAAACCGTTCCATGCTGTTGGGTTCGTTCCTTGAGCATATAAAAGGGAAATGTTGAAGCTCATTGAAGTAAGGCTGTTGAATGTGATTGAAAGGCAAGCGTGGAAAGCAATCAAAAGTTGAAAGATTACTCAAGAGAGCTAATTCGTGAAGATCACATTGAAAGGAGTGTCACTAGTCTGCAGAACAACATGTCTTGCAGTAGAGCCCTTAGTTTGGATCTGTGCAAAGGACATGAGTCCTTCGTTTTTTGTACAAGTTAGATAGCTTGTAAAAAGGAGTTTTCTTGTAAGCTCAAACAAGAAGACAGTGATACCACCTCTTGATTACACCGGTCGCCAAGGGAAGACTGGACTAAGCTCTCGATTATAATTTGATAACGAGTGTTTGAACCAGTATAAATACTATGTCTATTACTTGCCTTTATTGCTTGATATTTAGAACTATTATAAACAAATCATCACAGCCAAACAAGAGAAAAACTCAAAGAGTTTGAACTCTCTGGTGCAGATCACCAACTGTCATCTACGCACTACGTAAGTGCTCTCCATAGAACAGTGGCCTGCAAAGAACTAGTATTCCGCATTAAAAGTTTGATTAATTTTTAAAACAACCAATTCTTCTCCCCCCCTATAGGTTGAAACTTGGACCTTACAACGTGTGCTTAAATCTGTATAATTTTTTTTTCAGCAAACAAACAAAGTTCTTCTTACCCTTAACATTGAAGCCCTCTGGTTGCTTCATGTAGATCTTTCCCTCCAGATTACAATGAAGGAAAGTTGTCTCTACATCCATCTGCTCGACCTTGAGATCAAGTCCAACTAATAATATAGAATAATTTTATTTGAAGACATTTTCACAACTGATGAGAATATCTCATCATAATCTATCCCTCTTTTCTAACTAAAACTCTTGACAACCAACATTAACTTTGCATCGCGACTGTGAAGTGTTCTAATCATCCTTCAATTGACTAATCCAGCTATTTTTCAAAGCTATCTTACGTGCGTCTAGAAAAGTCCACCAACTCATAAGTCTTATTTTCATGCAAGAAATTCATCTTGTCTTACTTTGCATCCATCCACTTAGCACTGTTTTCATCTGTAACAGCTTCTTGAAAATATTCAGGCTCACCTAAATCTATCAGCAGCACATACTCACAAGACGAGTATCTAGTGGATGACGTACAAATTCTGACGTACTATATCGTACCAATAGCTGGCGGAACTCGTAACGCTAATAAAACTATTGAAAATTTTCGATATCGTCGTGTACCCGTAGAAAACTTAACGACATATGATTAATGTGTGTGTAAACACACATAATTTATTGACATAAATATAATATTTTGTTGTGTCTGAATCCTTTATATCTCGTTTTTAATTCGTCTTGTGTCTTTAGACTTGGATACTATTGTTTCTTTGTTTTTGTGGCAGATTTGATCGTGTAAAGGCATGCATGAATTATTGAGTTGATTATGAAAAGGTCATTATAAGTGATGATGAGAAGATGAAGCTTTGAGCAAGATCTTGGATGTGATTTGAAGCTGTTTTTTTTTTTTTTTAAATCCAAGATGAAGATTTAATGCGTTGATCATTTGTGGATCCGTTCGTGGTCGTTTGGTGATGTTTCGATGACAAATGGATGTGTTTTAGAGTTGTAACGACCATTTCTCACCCATGTAACGATCATTACAGCCTATGAAGATCATTTGCGGAGTGCAAACTTGTGTAACGGCTATTACAACCCTACATTGCATTTTTTAGAGACTCAAAGCTGTGTAACGGCAGTTATAGGAGGCCTGTAACGACCATTACATAGGCCAATATGCTAGATTCATTTGTTTTAATTAAATTTTGAATTGGTTTTCGAGTTTTTTTTATAAATACCCATGTATTTTATTCATTACATTGAGAGTTTTAGGTCATTTTTCAGAGGTTCGTTCGTTTATTCCACATAAACCCTATGTTAGATTTCTTTGATTTCCTTGCTTGTGGAGGACGGATCAAGGTGTAGGACTTCGGATCTTATTATTTTGTCATCGGATCTTCATTATTCAGCGTTGTATTGTTCTCCTATCTTTGTTAATCTTATTTTTTAGTGATGATGATGCATGTTGATATGATGTATGTGATGATGGTAATGATCATGAGTGAGTAATTACTTTGTAGAAAAAGGTTAATGCAACTCTAGCTATATTAGATCATGAGATGAAATAGATCACCTAAACTAGTTTCATATTCGTTGATTGATGCATGAAATCTGACCTTAACCAATGATATGTTATGAAATCAATTAGTTTGGCCACCTATTGATATTGTAACCTAGCTATTAATCGCGCTAAGTGATTGAATTGGTAGCAAATAACGTTCATGATTTAAGTTCATTATCATGATGTTATGATTGATTACATGTGAACATGATAGTTTAACCTCATTGCTATTAATCTTCATGTTTAGTGAATTTTCTTGCTTTTAATCAATTTATTTATTTTTAGCATATACGAGCTCATCAGTATGTTAGAGATGAACAGGTGAGATTAATCATACAAGCTAATTGAAAATTAATATTGTAGCAAATGTAGTACTTAATGCCCAAAAATATTATGACCAAACCTTTCTAAAATAATGAATATGATATTCATTCATAATTGATCTTAAAAAGATATAACGTAGTTAATCAACCTCCCTATATTTTTATTAAACAAGGAAACATCTTAGATTACATTCTCTACAAGTTTAGATTACAATAGTTTAATTTCACCTATTTAATTAATTTAATTAGTAAAAAACATCATTACAAGTTGGTAGAGTCTAGTCGTAATCATTACAAGTCTAAATATTACATCAATCGTCCATGTGGATTCGATCCTTATTATCACTACTGCAGTTAATTAGAATATATTTAGAGTGTCAATACGTGTATAATTATTTTAATTTGACCGCCTTGTGACGAACGTATCATAGATGATAAAAGTGATCGACAAAAATTTTCGACAATAGGTGAAGGACCGTCGAAAAATTTGCAATGGCATGTGGTATAGCCGTCAGAAATTTTGCAACGGCATTTGAACTAATCGTCGGAAATTTAGCGATGGATATTAGAAACGTTGGAAATGTCAAAACTGGATTGAATTTTCCGACGGCCTTTGGTAGTCATCAGAAATGTTATCGTCCAGAATCATGACAACCTTGTTTTATGCATCGGCTTAGTATACATACATCTAAATCCATAAATATACACGCACTACTAACAAAAAACACTCAAATTACATCCAACATACAAGGATACAAATGTGTTAACTCTCCAATTATATCCAACATACAATATAAGATGACAAAGTATCCCACATTAACTTAAATCCAACAAAAGTCGAGTAGTCACAACTACGCTCCCAACAACTAACAAAGAGGTCTGCATGACGGTGGTGGTGAAGGTGGTTCATAAATTGCGTAAGGACATCAATCCGCGAAGATTGTTCTTGGCCAATGCTACGTGCTCTTTAAGTTATCGCCTAGAATCTTTCAACACTGAGGCTATTTTTAGGAATTAGATGCAAAGCCTAATCTAAGCACATTTTCTTTCCTCCACTCACGTATACTCAAATATAAATCATACATTATCTGAGCAGGCATATCTCTTGAATTTGCTATGTTACTGGCCTCCATATATGTTTTAAATAACTTGTTATAATCCTCCTCCATTACATCATAAATTATAATGTAAATATATTTTCTCCAAAAAATTATAACTATTAAATTATTAAACAAACACACACATACCATCTCCTCCTTAACTCTGTCATCAGTAAAAGAACATCCATCAGAATTCTTAGTTGTCCTTTTCTTCGTGCAAATTCGAATAAAGATTTCTGGAGTTGTAGGCTCACGCTCAAGCTCTCTCACCACAGGAAATGCAAAGAATATTTGCAGTTCATTACAAGTTGATCATAAATTTGTGAAAAAACAAAACAAATGTAATAATCAACATACCAACTTCACTTTGACTTCTATGGTAGAAACATATCCTGATTATGAAGGATTTATATTTTTTTCTTTATTTTTTTCTCGATCCTTTTTGAAAATAGAGTTTTTCACGATTAGTAAGACACTGCATTCAAATCTCTATCCTACACTAGGGGATCATCTTACTAAGTGATCTCGGTCAAATATAATTGTAGATCTAAGATGTGCAAACTGGCTCTCTCGAGCCTATATACATATCCAAGACCACCGGTACACACACCTCGATCACCAAAATGGAAGGAACAATCATCTCCACTCTTTCCTATGTGCAAACCTCGACCTCCAAAAGGGGAGGAACGATCATCTCCACTCCCATCTACGCGCACCCCTCGATCTTGTCCATAACAAGGAGAGTAGCGATCATCTTCACTCTCATCTTGTAGTACTCTCTTACCCTTATCTTTCTTAGTCATATCCTCAAAACTAAATCATGGAAAAAATACAAAAAGATGACAGATTATAGAAAAGACAATTGAGAGAAAAATAAAGACTATACCCTACTTACACAAGAAGAATTATGGAATGTTACTATAATACTAACTAGCATAGAGATACAAAAAGCATGAAAATATTGAAAAATAAAACTAAAAAAAATGACATTAAAAATGATAGATAAAGATGAGAGATACTACAAACATCCAATAGAAACATGTGAAAAATGACATTAAAAAAACATACAATATATCAATTTAGCCCTAACATCCAATAAAAAAGAGAAAATCCTAACACATCAATCTTCATCATATTGATCGTCTTCTTCCTCTCTTTCACCGTCTTCTTCTTCGTTATCATCGTCTTGTTCTTCCCTCATCTCCCTCATCCTCTTCATCTTTATCCATATCCATGACCATATCATCCATATCTATTTTCTCATAAAGAAGGTGGATCACCATTCCTATCTTCTTGAAAATATGAATATCTTCTTCAACATTAATGTTGAATACAACCAACTAATCTTTTTTGTCGGTTCCTATCCTAGGATATGGATGATATGATACTTGTTGTGCTTGATTAGTCAAAATGAATGGGTCATAATATGAGAACAATTTAGTCTATTTAATATCAAACAACTTATATCTCGGATGCACTTTAGTAGCACGAGGACAAGGATCAAACCATTTGCATTTAAATAGAATCACATGGACGGTCCATCATCTCCAAAATACTCTAAGCGCATAATGCTTTGAAAGATACCATAAAAGTCTCAAGCTCTTTCACTTTGAAGACAAATATCATAGTTTATAACTTAAACTTCATTACTGTTTCATGATAATTTTATATAATGTTTTGAGGATACGATAAAATCAACAAATTTAAATATATCTATTATGGGATCATTTTTGCGGCACCTAAGTTTGTGTTTGATATTTCACATATATTTTCTCTCTCTCATTCAAATTGTAACGTTATAACATCACTATACTATTCAACATGTATTTTAAGGAATTTCGTTATTGTTTTAACAATAAAAAGCATTACGTCACTGTCTCAGGGTTGTAGTATATAACTTAAACTATCATTAATATTTCACGATAATTTTGCATAAATGAATGTTTAATGGTTTGGTAACAATTCGCAACATGAATAATTTTATTGCTTATATATGCTAACATTGCAATATGCATGGGATAGAGGTTTTTTTTCCGTGTACTTGATTTCAGCAAGTCTGTTTGATATCATTGTTATTTATGATTTTTTTTTTTAATTTCATTGTCTGATCAAACAGAATTTTCTGATATCGATTTTTATTTCTTAAACGGATGAAACATAAACAAAAAATAAAATTTTTTTTTCTGTTTAATTTGAGTATGCTATTGAAGAATCTTATATGAAAAATCAATTTATTTTCTTAAATAATTTTGATTTTTTGTTATTGATTGCCGATTTTCTGAATCTTAAGCCGACATACCAATCAGCCCTAAAGTATCAATCCACCATTAGTTACCCAAGACCACTCTTCCATCTCCGACGACGACTCTTCCTTTCCCCTCACTGTAGTGTCTCGCCGACTCCATCCTCTATTCTGGGTATGCTCTCTCTTGCCCCGGTTTCTCCCTCTCCATCAACCATTTCTCACTTTTCTCCATTTCGCTTCGACCTCATTGTGCTACCATTCATTGAGGGCTGAAATCCATTAGGGTTAGCTGCTCCATGTGGGTGTTGTGCAATTCGTACTGAGACCCAAAAGTGTTGCAATACGTAGACTCGAGGCTTTGTGTGATATCCACAATGGAGAGCAAGGATTGATGTAGCCTAGTTTTGTTCTTCTTCTCATTTTGTAGTGTTTGTGTTTGGTGTGCGAAATTATCTGTTATCCAAGATTGTGGCACAACTGTTTTCCCATTTTGATATATTTTTCAAGTTTTTTCTTGTGTGAATTTAGTTTGTTGCTTCTATGATGATTCATCTATATTCGGGATCTTATGTTGAAGGTGTGGCTCCTAGGCTATGTATGAATGATTAGAAACAAAGTACTCCCTCCGTCCCATATTATAGACAACTAGTTGACTTGGCATGTGGATTTGTGTGTGTGTTGATTTTTTTTATGGGATTTGGTGAAAAACAATATTTTTTGAGTGATAGTAAGGTTTGCTGTAATACTTATGAGAGAAGATAGTGGAGTGTATTAGGATTGTTTTGTTACTTTTTAGGTGAAAATGTTACTAAATAGGATATGATACTTACATTTTGGGACGGCCCGAACAGGCAAGTTTTGCCTATATTATTGGATGAAGGTGAGAAGAAAAGAAAAAGGAAACCTCGGCGGAGACCTGAATTCACATATGGTGTAAATTCTAAGTCCAAACCTGTGTTTTCCTCTATCACTTATGTATCGTCTACGCCAACTACAATTTTGATATGGGGTGGGGTTGTCCATGCGGATTTGCCTTTGTTGTTTCATCCGATTAATACACAGATATTGCCACATTCAAATGGTTTGCATCCTTTCTGAAGGATTCATGTGTGCTGGAATCGGTAGGGAATTGGTAGTGTTCATTTTCTTTGAGGAGACGTCTCTTTGTTTACATCAACGCTCTCATCACTTAGATATGGGTTATCCTCACGAGAGAGCACTCTCTTGCATCTCTAATTTTTTCCCCTTGTCTGATGCGCCTGTTTGTGGCTGAGGTTTTTCTTCCCATAAGATTTGATCTATAGAGGATTTTCCTTGTCAAACATGCATATAGTCTAAACCGACAGCATTAGAACCTTCTGTTAGTAGCGTGGTTTTTCTAGGACTTCCGTACTGGGTTCTATACTTCTGCTTCTTACTCTGTTTCTGATCCATGTCTGTGATGTGTGTTTTAAATTCTAATAGAATCTGTGATAATCAGGATCACTGCAAAGGTTTAGAAAATCAGTAACAATAGCCAGATGTGCCGGCCCTCCTTGAGGGTGGCTACTTGCAAAGCTTCTGATGTCGAAAGATCCTGAAATGATGCAACCATTGGAAGCAGCAAGCAAGCACTCAAGTAAGAAGAGGAGAAAGAGGGAGAGATGAGACGTTACTGAAAATATTCACTCCAACGTTGAAGTTGTGGAAGATTCTCAAAAGAACTCTTCTGCAGTAAATGGAGGGAAAAACAAAAGCGAGTTCTTGAAAAGGAGGGGAAAAAGGAAGAGTCAAGATACTATTGTTGATATTGGTTCTAACTGTGAAGTTGTCGAATATACTTCTTCTGCGCAGAGGAAATCATGTTTATCTGCATGCAGAAAGAGAAATCAAGAAGGTTCATCAAGTAAAAGTCTGAGTAATACTTTGAGGAGTGAAAGACTGAAAAGTCGAGATACTGACAAAAATATTGATTCTAACCATGAAGTTGAAAGGAACTCATTTGTAGTTACCAGCACAGAGGGGAATGAAGAAGCGCCATACTCTATTAAAAGCGCAAACAAAGTCTTGAAAAGGAAAAGGGAGAAACAATATATGAACGAAAATATTGATACTAACCATGAAGCTGAAAGGAAATCATCTGCAGTTACCCGCTCAAAAGGGATGGGTAACAAAGACGTGCCGCACTTTGTTAAAACCACAAGGGAGCCCTTGAAAAGGAAAAGGGAGAAACATAAGAAGAAAGATAAGACTGAAAATACTGATACTAACCATGAAGCTGAAAGGAAATCAACTGCAGTTGCCTGCACAGAAGGGAATGATGAAGCGTTACACTCTAGTAAAAGCAAAAGCAAGCCCTTGAAAAAGAAGAGGAAGAAACAACAGAAGAAGCGAGATATTTCTGAAAATATTGACTCAAACCAGGAAGCAGAAGGGAACTCATCTATAGTCACTTGCAAAGACAAAATTGAAGAAGCATCGATGCTAGTAAAAGCACAAGGCAGCCCTTGAAAAGGTGCAATATGAAGAACCAAGATGTTGCTGAACATAATGATACTGATCGTGAAGTTGAAAGGAACTCATCTGTAGTTGCTTGCAAAGAGGGGAATGAAGAAGCATCACAGTATAGTGAAAACGTAATCAAGCGCTTGAAAAGGAGGGAGAAACGGAAAAGGCAACATATGACTGAAAACAGCGATTCTGACCATGAAGTTGTTTGAAGTTTTGAATTCTATGGTGTGGAACTCAACTACAGATTGAAGTTCGAGGATGTATCAGGGGGAAAAACGAAAAAGAGTAGAGGAAACCAAGTGTCAGATAGAGGAAGTTCCTCCTGATGACTCTGCGATTGATAAAGCATCCGGTGATCAACATGACAGATCTTTTCCGATATCCGATTCTCCCTTGACAACAGCTATAAGCACAAGAAAAAAGCTTCTCATCCTTGATTTGAATGGGCTGCTTGCTGATATTGTTGGATCCTTCTCTAAGGAGTTTACACCGGACACAAGCATATCAGGAAAAGCACGTGAGAATCAATTTGATTTCTCTGTTTTTATTTCGTATATGTGTCATGTATTGGTTTTCTGTTAACTAACCTCTCTTGCTATGCTGTCGCAGTCTTCAAGAGACCATTTTGTGACGAGTTCTTACACTTCTGTTTTGAGAGGTTCAATGTGGGCATTTGGTCATCTAGAACAAGGTATCTTTTCAACTTTTACTTGATTCATTAGTGCTTCTTTTGAAGTTTGTTTGAGAAGCTATATTTGGCATTTCGTTGTTCTTCCTGTATTTTTAATTTTTCTTTTTTGCCTTCGCTATGCTTACTCACCGGATCTGTTTTTCATAATTATCTAGAAGATTGGTTATGGTTCTGGCTTTCCTTTTAGAAAGGCTGCACGCTACATGACGATAAGCTATGTTGTTGCAGGAAAAAGGTAGATTTGGTCATTAATTTTCTCATGGGAAGTGCGAAAAAGAAATTGCTGTTCTGCTGGGTAAGATATTTTCTCTTTGTAAATTCTAATGAAGCGTATGTTTGGTGCCGAAGATCTTGCACTATCAAATAAATTAACAATTTGGCATTAATATTCTTGTTTGTTTAGACATGTTGAGCAGCGTGCGTAGTTATGATCAGATAACCATAAGAAAGAACGAATGGGATAATATTATAGCTTACTGTGTCACTGATGCTAGAGAAGTAAAAGCGGTGGTTAGATTTGTGTCTTATGGTATCTTACCGGCTTGGAAGCGTCTTTTAACTATACTTACATGGTTTTTGTGCGTATGAATATTTGAAATTCTGTATCCTTGGTCAAAGAAAACCCCAGATTTGCGTTTAGTTTTCAGGGGTGAGATGGTGTGTGCAATGATTTTGATGGTCCTTATTTATAGATAAACATGTGGTCAGGGATTTAACGCCTTTTGAGGGAATCAGTAACAAGCTCTCTATATTAATATAATATGGATAAGGTTGTGTACATCTCGTCTCCCTATACTATGCGGTTGGCGGGATTATATGGGTCTGTTGCATTTTTATTTTTATTTTGTGGATAGACAAGAATTTTATAAAATTTGAGGGCTTCTAATAGTAAAGCATATCTTTTATAGCTTTCAGTATCATTGCTGGTTGAATTGTGTGCTGGATGCTGATGGAGGCAGCTCTTCTGCAGGATCAATCCCATTGTACAAAGACCCGATATAACACGATTGAGAACAACTAGAAGCCCCTTGTCTTAAAGGAGTTGAGAAAAGTATGGAGCAAAGAAGGCCCAGGTCTACCATGGGAAGAGGGAGACTATGAGTGATAGAACTTTAGGTGAGATGCTAATATCCTATTGTTCCTCAACATAGTTTCTCAACGAGTATTTTGGAACCATTAGTGCTTCTTGTTCAATGAACTATTGATGACGCGTTGAGGCTGCACTATACTTTTGGGTACTTTACCCTTCTATTGTCCTGCATACGTGAAACATTTTTAAATGTTGTTCACAAAGGAAAATATAATTTATGTCATTAGTGGTGTTCAAGATATGAGAATTCTGTATACTACAGAATTTTGCTAGTTACGTGCTTGAGTTGATCTAATCTTTGTAGGTGGCGAGACATCCGAAACGAGTTCTTGCCCCCTTTTCAGCATCTACTTAAATATGTAGACGAAATAAGTCTAATTGCATATGTTCATTGTCATTCCAGGACCCGGAGGCGACCTTCGCATATATCTGGAAAGACTAGCTGATGCAGACGATGTTCAGGCATTTGTCGAGGCCAGTCCTTTTGGTCAGAGTCCCATCACACAGACTAACGAGTCATGGCCATTTTACGCAAAGATCATCGGAGCTCAAGATGATAAACAACAAAATAGCGTTGTAGCTACAGTATGGTGTGGCACCAGGGAAAAGTTCTGAAACAGACCGTCTCACACTTGGCCACTTTGTATCTTTTGTTGTGCTAGTACTACGACGAACTGTGATGTTCGGCATTTGTCAATTGTATTGATCTAGGGTGTTGTACATCATTTTCTGGTGACCATGGATCGAGCTCCCCAATCTGGTTTTTGAAGTTGGGGTGGCGATGATGACATGAGGAAAGATAGATCAAAGCCATGTTCTTCAGTGCTGCAAATCTAACTTGTACTTATTTTTCGTGCTATCTGAGATTCTTTTGTAAGAATTATTTGTTGGAAATTATTTGTGTATTTGTTGTATTATCTTGATTGGTTCGATGACAGAGGAACACATATATAAAGGAACAGCAGTGGTTCTTCGAATCTTCAATGAACCAGTTCCAAATTCACGTAAAGGTATAACTGCTTTGCCTTATCGTGACGGTTTCCTCGACGACATGAATTTGATAAATGACATTAACAAATGAGATTTAATCAGAATATATGGCCGAAAATAGTTTTATCTATTTTCAGACATTGTTCTTACTTTAGCGCTTGTGTTTGGCATGTGTATACTCGAGACAAAGCATTCTGATCCATTCTCGAGAAGATTGTTTGGAACTACTTAATCTCAAGGTTAAACTGCATGTATCTATCGTTCTAATTTCCATCATTGATGTAATTTGCACGATATGAGGGGGCATTAAGTTAGCTGGACTCGATCCTTTCGACCATTTGAAGACTTGACAAGAGTTAGGCGACAACTAGCCATATCTCGATCACTTTATTTTCGGTGATGTCTCTACCAGACAGCAGGAAGAATTATGTTATTTGGGCGAGACTATTAAGTCCATTCACAGGCTAGACCAGAGTTAGGCGACTATTAGTCATATCTCATCGCTTTTTATTTTCGTACCGGTCCTGTGCCCCAAACCTAACAAAACTTTTGATTCTTGTCCAAATCGAGCTGGTCACATGAACTGCTGAATAATGCGAAATCCAGTGGTCTCCCAATTTTGTACTATATAGTTGAAAAGGAAACAATGGATGATGCAAAGCTAACAAAAGTAAAAAGAAAAGTTGGAATCTTTAAAAAAGACTGTTGTTGTTATTGGGTTTTATGTTTTAGGGGGTACTTGGAAAAGATTGTAATAAATATGACGTTTTCATTGGTTGACGTCACTAATTAGATTAAACAATATAGATTAATAAAATTAATTATGCTTAATTCGTGATTAACCAAAAGTTAAAAATCAAAAAGTCTCTTGGTGGGATCATCGGTTTTTACCCACTTGCGCGGGATCACCTGACCATAGTTAGAGTGACGAGACCAGATTTTGAAACTGTGATCATGGGGCTACCACAACCACAAGCGACCCAAAATAACACCCTTTTATTATATCACTGTGGTGTCATATGATCCTCAAACGATGAAACTATATTGTATATATTCTTCTTGGATTTAGAAGCATAAAATTAATTTGAACAAAATCATTAATTAAGTTAAACAATATTACTTAAGATCGTTTCTTTTGTTTAAGAAACCCGTCGTCTTTGTAGATCCCAACGAAAGATCATCTTCTTATCTTCAAACAAACACACACTTGGTAAAACAAAATTCGCATGGATCACGGTCCACCTCTGCACAGTGTTTGTGAAAAGAAAACAAACTATATCACCATGAACAAAACGATTTGAGGCAGCAGTGAAAGCAAATATTAAATCTGTTCCTCAAAAACTTGCTTCGTTGAAAACAGATATCAAAATACAAACTTGAGGAAACATAATCTTGATAATTATGGATGATATCCCATATGAATACTCAAGGATATATGCACAGGATTTGAGCAGTTCAGGAATCCAAAGTGTTGATCAGTATGAAGCTCCTTATGGAATCAAAGAAATTGAATTAGTATCGACGAAGTGCTTTGTGATGGAATTCTTTACCTTCACTAGTTTGTTTAATTAGAGCAAGGATATTGACTACGTGTTATAAAAGATATAATTTCGGATGAAAGAAAATAAGAAGAGATGTTATTTTTCTATTCAAAAGTTTTAAAATACAAGGGCTATAATTCTATTTATAGAGGAATTTAGGAGGTTATTTCATAATAAAAAACATCTCAATACAACGAATACTTTATAACGAAGTAAAAGATTGTGCAACTATTTACGTCATCGATTTTGTCCATATTTTCTTGACGCTATATATACACAACATTATTCTTACTTATCCCATTACTTATGTTTATCCATATATATTATATTATAACATTTTCATTCGATTTATTGATTCATTGATAATAACCAAGCATTCGTGAAATTGAGGTGATATATTTACAATCCTAAGATTTAACAGCATAATTGAGATCTTCAAAGAAATAATGACCATCATCATTTATGAATTGACGATTATATAGATCGGATAAGACTATTAATCCCTTATAATAGTTTGTCCCATGTTTATTTTGTATTTTAAAGCCCATTGGATGGGGATTATTTATCTCACCTAAGTAGCTTGATCCTCCATATGGGGAC
>LIEC01006670.1:0-12011 GCA_001925005.1 Drosera capensis
AACTCCTTGCCTTGTATCACTTCCTTCAACTCCTGTATTTCCCCTCTCAGCATCTCGATTCTATCATGTTCTGATATTCTCCGCTCTGGAATCGTGAAATCGCTTTCGCTGTCAGGAAATTGGCCGTTTTGCCCCTCGGATGAGACAGGAGAATGTTTGTTGTTTGCTTCCGTATGTTGTACACAATGGTCTGCAAGGGCCTTCCTCAACTTTTGGATCTCCCGCTCGTACTCGAAGAGCTTCCTGCTTGTGCATTCAAGCTGCACCTGCAGCTGATTAGAATGGGACCTCTGCGCACTTAGTGAATTTTGCAATTCCAACAACTGATCCTGCATCTCCAAGATCATGTCGTCTCTTCTCTTGAGCTGCTGCCTCAATTTCTGAACCACTTCACGCTTGGCATAGATGTCGGATCCACATTCTGAGACGGAAGCTGTGTCTGAGCAATTAGAAGGATGGAATGGCTTCAGGGGCAGCTCAAGACGTTCAGGAGATGTTGAAGCCCAGACATTGCCATTTTCTCTATGGTAACCTGGTGCTGAAACTGCCACGAGAGGGAGCGTCCCATCAGGCTCACTCAAAGCTCGCCCATCCTGATGACGGTTGATGTCAGGCATGCCCTCTCCTCCTGTAGAGATGAGATTCAAAATTTTGAAATACATGTGTATGTACTCTAACAAGATTGTCAGAAAATATGAACATAACATGAAAGAGCAAAAATAAAAAGATATCAACAAACAAAAGAATAAAAGGTTTTGACAAAGGTTCATGCATAATAAGCATATATATAATACGTAAAATAAATGTTAGAAGAATAGGTATGCTCAGTGCTCAACACTCACTGAGTGTAAGTTCTACAACAGCTATGGTGCAAAAACACCACCGGATTTCTCATCCAAAACACACCACATAAGACCCATCATTTTAGTTCCTATCTACTTATTCCCAGCATTTAAAATTGGTACATTTTAAATGCTGAGTGAAATCCTTTCTTGGCAAGTACTCCTCTCACCTTTCATGGCCAATTTGCTTCCATTTTGAACCCATCATGACTCACCACCATCTTGTGCAAAAAATTGCCGACAAAAAGAACAAATACTTAGGGTTTCTTGTTTTGAGACCAAACATAGGTAGAGTTGACACACTAACTTACTCTACCAATTTGGTAGTCAAGTGATGCACAACTACAATCTACAGTCACAGATGATACACACAAGACATGTTCTACGAACAGACAGTAAAACACGAGATCCACAGAGTTAAGTTACTTGGAGCTCAACTCTAGAGGTAAGCCAGTTATATTCAAGCTTTTATTTTCAGATCAGCCATGAGAATGTTTTAACGTTGAATGATTTCCAAGTCAAAAATATCCAAGTAGCCAAAGACTCTGGCTCCTTCCTTACGAGTTACGCCCTCACTAATAAGTTAATCAGCTAACACTGACCCTATTTTATGAACCTGCAAATAGTAATTCAGTAGAATCATGAGCTTAACAACTGTCTCAGCATGTGAAGTTTATGTAAGAAAGATAAGTCTTATACCTGCACTGCAGTTGAAACAACTGTATTCGTCTGGCCCCACCGAGTAAACATTAGAATTTCGAAGACCAACTCGCGAACTTCTCCTGTCGGCAAATTTTTCACTTCCTAGAAATCAAACCATAGGTTAAAGCTGAAAGACAAAATGAAAGGAAATTAGGGTGAATCCATAGTTCCAAACCTTTCAAGGGACCCTGGTCAGGTTGCTTAGCTTCCAGTGCCTTCTTCAACTTGCGTCCAATATGAATGGATAAAGTACTTAACAAGGCACTACCCGCAATGAGCATCCAGTTTGGTCCCCCCACTTGATTATTTGCTGACCTCCGACCCCGATCTGCCACATGAGTCCTTGGCTTCATTTACGCAAGAAATTTAACTAACAGATGCGTGGTAATCAGAAATCTGCATGACGACACTCGCAAGATCAGTAAAAAGAACTGGATACACAACCCAAAACAACTTTGCATGATTTGACCAGAAAAAAGGATCAAACACAGAAGTTAGGCTGTATGCAACACAATAAGATAGCATTACAAGGAGCGAGAGAATATATAAATTTATAAAGTGGCTACACATGATCTAAAACAAAATATAACAAGAGGAAAAGGACCTTACATGACCCATATGACCTCCTACTACTAGTTCATACACCTGACAAAGTCATCCACTGCCGATAAAAGCAAACACAGGATACATAGTGGTTAAGTACAGAGTTATTGTTCATAAAGGTCCAAGGTAAATTGAATTATTGATCAATGATTACAGGACAACTCTGAGTTAAGGACACATCAGAAGAGAAAAAGGGATGGCGAAAGTACGCAAGAAACATTTCATGTAATATAGGCTCAATGCAACTCAAAAATCTTGTTACACTTATGCTCAGTAAAGAAGTACGATAATCCAAAAAAGTCTAATTTAAAAATTTTCCCAGATAAATGCCCCTACAGTTGCATTCGGCAGTTGATGCCAAATGTGTTTCCATGACAAAGCCAGGTGATAATCATAAACAGTGAATTGCAGCAACTCCTTGAAATTGATTAAAATGAAAATATTTTTGGCACTTGCAAGTCAAACTTGTGAGATATGAACATGGCCACCAGTTCACAGCCTGGCAAAGAAGGACGGACTTGTATCAGAATTCAGCAACTCAAGTTCTTGAGAATCTCCAATATCTGAGATCCGAAGATTCATTCATAAGAATCATATCACAAGAAGCTGAGTTTTCCAGCATCCAAACCAATAAGCCAGCCAACTATGGTAGGTTACACTGTTAAACAACAATAGGCTATATAGCTAATATCAAATTTCTGCATGTATATTGCCACATAACTATGGCTCCGATTACCCATCTATCTAACATAAATCTACATGTAAAGTTGCAGCGAGAAGAACCAACAACTCTCTAGTTATTCCAGGACATGAAGTAGTGTTCCTTACAACAGGAGATGCCACTATCATAGTGAATAAATTTTTTCCGTGTCCTAATATATTTCAAGAGAAGAATAACTAGATTCTACAGGAGCATCAAATCCATTCGCAATGAGACTTACAACAGCCAGCAATGGTTCTTCTCGTTCAGCTACATATTCATTTGCATCCTATCTACCATACAGGAATCAAATCAACGATTTTGCCTCTCCACAGAATCCAGTGACAATAACTAACGACAAGTGCGAAGCCAGAGGTCATTCATCTTCTTTATTAAATCACTCAAGGGATTTTGTATTCCAACAACAGCACAACACTCCACCGCTCGCTAACAATCAACAAAATCTGCACTGTTCACATAACAAATCGGAAGCGAAATCCGGATCCTAATTGCAAACCCTAACAGTACGAATCACCTCAACCACAAACTGAACATCAATACGAACAGAACTCGAACAAGTGAATGAGAACCTGAAGCCAAAACCGCTAGCCAACACCAAAACTAACACAAAAGCAAAAAGGGAAAAGAGAAAGAGAAGGAATACAACGTGCCTTCGAGCAAACGCAACCCTCGCCGAAGAAACCGTACACCGGATTCCGCCGCCGCCGTCAAACACCTCCACCGCCCTCGACGGCGCCGAGGATGAACCACTATCCGTGGCGGCGAACAAAACTCCGGTACGGAACGCAATGTCACAACTTTTTTTCAAGGTGAAAACTGCGGCGGAGCTCCGTCACCTTCACCGCCGAGAGCCGATGAGGTTTCTCTCTCCTCTCCCGAGTCAGTGGAGGTGCATTGGACGGTGCCGTTTTGCGTGTCTTGTTGCGCGCATTGTGGGGTGTGGGCTGATGACTGGGTAGTGGTTTGTGGGTTGGAATGGTGTCTATTGTATTGGGAGGTGAATTTTCGCCCTTTGTACGAAGTAATTTGGCAGTGACACTGTGATTTTCTTAGAATAAAGGGCTTTGACCAGGCTCGAGATTTTACCTTGCACAGTAAAATTAATATGTTCGGGTTAATGGGGGAAAGAACATTGATGTGATTGTATTTCTCTCACGTGTAAGTGTATACGTTAATTTATGTGAGGATTAGGTAATGCTTTTGTAAGTTTTCCACGCTGGCAATTTGAGTTATATGGTTTGTACTTATTCAACTTAAAAAAAAATTGCGCACCCTTTCCTGTAATACTCTTATCTATTTCACACTAGGGAGAGTGGATTCCGAGCGCGGTTGAAAAAACACAGCATATATACTAAATTGTTTTTCAAACCTTAGATTTCATGTGGTGTATCAAAAACAGGAAACAACAAAGTTGATCAGGGATGAAAAACAATACCCATGTGTGTTGTTGTTTTCCAACAGCTGAGGATTCATTGGGGGCGTATCTTGGGCGTGTGCGTTTGGTGACGTGAACCGTTGAATTAAAAATAAATAAATATAATTAAATTATTATAATAAAAATAAATCAGACAAAATAGTAAAATAAATGACGTTTTTAATTTGAACATTAATTAATAAAATTATTTTATTATCATATCATCATAAAAAAAATTAAGTTTTTTATTATCATATCATCATTGAGAATGAACCTTTCGAGCAAGGTTCCAGGTGTGAGTTGTATGCTAGAACCAGATATGCCTTTCCTAAGCTGCTACAGGTTCCGAACATACAAGGTATGTGCCTATTTTGGGATGATCTGTCATTCCTAAATTGTTATTGTTTACCTTATCAGTTGGCTTCTTCTTCAGAGCTACAAATATTTATTTTGTAGTAGAATTTTGAAAGTTCTGAAGAACATTTTTTGAGTAATCATGTCTACCCTGTCATGGTCTTGACCATTGAACCATCAGCAATTAAGCAATGAGAAGTCAGCATGGGTGCATGGGAATATGGAATGATCAGTAAGAAAAATTCGTGACACTTTTTTTAACCAAAAAGAAACTATGTAACAAGGATAAAAATGATGCATGCAATGTAGAACGTTCGATCTGACTTCATTGCCTATTTGATGATCAGAAGTTTCTTCACGAGATTATACCTGGTCTATCTTGCACATGTTATGATTGATGTCCTTTAGGTTCATGTCCCGATGCTGTCGACGAAGAAGCAGATTTTGTTGTTCTTGCTCCCGACCTGCTCAGTGTTATAGAAAGCTCCATCCTTACCTTTTATATCTTTTTGAAGATGGACAAGAAAAAACGAAATGGAGGTTTGAACATATTTGGTAGCCAGAATCAAACTGTCACCCCACTTCAACAGGTTCAATCTGTTGTTGACAAGGTAAGTCCCAGCATAAGGAAACTGTTAAATTAATTAGTTTGTGTTTTTTTTTTTTTTAACTATTTCAATATTCCCTAGACTTGAGTTGAGGGGGTGTGCGTTGGGATTTCTCCTCATGATTCCTGGAGAGGGATGTTGTTGGCCGCTGGTGAAGCACTCCAACTAGATTCTCTTAGTCGCATGTTTATAATCTCCATTATGAAAATAACTGCTTGCATAACTCACATGCAGGCTAGATCGTATCGATTGACTCTAGCTCTAGTTATTATACTTACATGGACGCGATGCTTCTTTACTGATCCTCTTAATTTCGCTTAATTTCTACAGAAGCATCTTAAGTTGAAGGAACTGAGGAAGAAAACGAAGAAAGGCTGGAACAAGAAATCATGGCGAGCTATGAAGAAGTGGAGCTCTTGTCCAGCTTCATCCACATTGAAGTCGTATCAAAAGTACTCAGGATGGTTCGGATCACGAAGGATCAGTTTCTCTGGTGCGAAGATAAGATCAAGAAGCTGCAAAGAGACCCGTCTCCAATCCTCTTCCCCTGTTGATGCCCATTGCTTAGACACATTGTCCCTTCTCTGCTGTGTTACCATCCTCACAGGGCTGCAATGTTTCTCGTCAGTCGCTCTCTGACTAACAACATCTCCATGGGTGAAAGACAGATGTATTTTAGGTAGTATAATCCTAGTAGTAGCCGTCCATCTGTCTAAACCTCGTTGGACGTTTGTTGCATTATGTCATGACAAGGAACTGAAGATACTCATTGTTGGTAATTAGCTAGCTCCCTTCTGTATCTTGTTCCGGGAAAGCTACTGTTCATTGTTGATTTTAGCAGCAGTCTCGAATGATGCCTTTGTATCATGTTATCTTGGCGTATTGCTTAAAAGCAACTCTAGGTTGATCCAATGATATCCATAATCTATGCACCTGGGATCAATCCATGTGAGAAATTGAAGGCATTTTAGTAACTGCGGTTAGACATCTTCATTCTACACACTGAATGAATATAGCTCAAATAGATCTAGTACTGTATTTGGAAAAAGAAACTACCTCACTCGATCAATGTTGCTACTTTAAGCCGTTATTATAGACATCATTGACTCCAGAGTTGAAGAAGTGAAAATAGTAGCGCCGTCTAGTAAATTGGAATAAAATCGCAGCAGAAGCAATTAGAAGATGAGGAATCAAGAGGTTTAGGATCAAAATCTTTCTCCGCATAGTCAAGCAACAACATTTTGCGTGAGTTACTTTGAACTCTGAGAAGCAACGCTGCCATAGGCTTACAACATCATCGACTGGTAAACAGGTTCGCTCTCCCTTGATACAATTTCATCCGACTCTCTGTCAGAGAAGCTCAAAATTTGATTATGACAAAATTTAAAACAAGAACGCTAGAACGAACTACGATGGAAATGGTAATCAGAATGAATATCTATCTTGACCAAATAGAATCAAAGTATGCACTGATCATCCCCTGAGACATAAAATTTGGGGACGGAGCTGATGATGAACTGCTATAGATCTAGTCAGCAATTTGCATAGATGCCATCTTTCAAGAAGGAAAAAGGTCCTTCCATGCTTCTAGACGCTGCTGCTGATAAATAGCAAAAGAACAAGTCGGCGGATTCATAGAAGTCGTCTTTCAAGAAGCAAGATGGCCTTCCATGCTTCATAGAACATCCAGGATATGCCAGAATTCGGCATGACTTTCAAACAACTTGCGCCCCACCCTCTGTACAGCCCCAACAGACCCTCTTCCCGAATTTCCTCGGCTAGAGAGGCTGCCATGTTTGGTGGGCACTTGCCTTGCAGTGCTCCCACCATCAGCCTCTTTCTGGCCACCTCCAGCGGGAAGCTAATTGTGCTTGCCGTCAAACCTGTTCCAAACAAGGACACAGTTCTTTCAAGTTAGCAACTCCAAGTCTCTAATAAGATGATGTCAAAAAGTTCTTTAAAAAAATGCCTTGAGAAGATTTAACAAAAAGTAAATTACCCCTCAAACGATAATATACTCCAGCAGTAGTAAAGTACTTCAGATATTACAATAACTTACATTTTCCCCAAAAGTTGGAGCAACATCACTCAAAGAATCAATTCATGCTAGGAATAAGGTAAAAATAGGCTCCTCGGGAAGTGGAGTGTAAGTGAGGATTTGTAAGCATATGGCTCTGAAGAAACTGGGACCTAATTGTCACAGGCCGGCTAAGTGTCACACGGGTTGTGAAAATCTAACCCCGTGACATAATGCTCAAATCCACTCTCATATTGTTGTCTGAGAGAGGAAGCTTTGTAAGCGGGCTTTTCACGCCGAGATCAGAACCCAAGGTAAAAAAAATTGCTGACGTGGCGGTCTAAAGAACAGATCAAGCTTTTCCTGTGTAAAACAAGTAAATTCAAGAAAAGGATGATGACCTCACCCGAAAGGGCACCCAAAAGAAGCATCTCTACACGGCTCAACGATTTCTTCTTGTTTGAGTCACAGTACGACTTCTTCAATGTCTCATAAATGAAATAGTAAGATGTGCTGTAGGGAAGCATTCCTATGAGAGTGGGACTGAGGCCAGAGTACAGAGCTCTGATTCCGCCATCCTTGTATATCTTGCCTATTGCTACTGTTATACCCGTATACTCATCAGGCCTAACAGCTAACCTGTCCTGTAGAGAAATATACATTAACATCGGAACAGAAAAGTCAACCTAACAAACCAAATCATGATGACCACATGGTCTAATTACCTTAATAACCTCTAGGGGATGGCAAACAAGAGTAGCCGCAATTCCAGCAGCAGCACCAGCAACAGCAACTGGAGAGATCCACGATAGAGAGAAATGCAAAGTTATGGATCCTAATTGCAGCTTGGGATGCTCAGATTGGTTCCATTTCTCTTGAGCTGATGTCATTGCGCGCTTCACATGCTCAAAAGTTGCAAGTTCAACCGCCTGAGTGGGGACTATACGAAGCATATTGATAGCATTCCCAGCCCACAACCCTTGCAAGCCCTTTCGCTCAAAAACATCAACGAAATTACCCAGAATGTCTTTTGGACCAACACCTAGTTAGTATTCATTACATAACAATTATGCATAGCTTGCAATGTAAGCAAGCACCTTGGGTTTATGAAACAACAACTAGTTAGTATTCAAACATTAGGTTCATGATTTTTTTTCATAAAAATAATGCACAAAAGACATTTGCTTTTCATACCCAAGAAAGGTAGCACAGTTACTATTACAGTTTAGTGAAATTTGAAAAAATAACAGTTAGATATGATGATAGATTTCCCATTTTCAAACGATAAGCTGAACTAATCATCAATCACTGAAGAATCAACAACTAAAAAAATTAAACGCTATACAAACAATTTAAGTAGACTCGAACACAATGCGAAACCGGTATTAGTTTCCACAAATGTCTTACTGTAAATACTTCCTTCCATAAAGCATGCATACAAATATATGCTCGTACTTCTCTTTTCAAACCCTGACACATATCTCAAGGCAGAAATGCCAATATTTGAACTTTCTAACACCAACCTCCAGCCATATCGGAACGACCTAGCTTTTAAGGGAACTGCTCCCAAAAGCAGATATTTCCAATGCCAATAGGGTTACCTAGTCAGAGGAATATGAAGAAACGGTAAAACAAACCTGATGGTCTCAAGGGGTGCCAAAACAGCCTTCGCCATTGCTCCTGCTAGAGCACCGCTAAGAAATTCACCAACTTCCCTTGTTTCAAGGAAACCCTGAAGTGAATAAAAAAAATTCATTTCATTCTTCCATCAAAGTTCACCAAGTTATATGTTAGGTATGAAAAATAAGTCATTTGGTACAAATTACCACAATAAGCAAGCGTGAGAGGATTCTTCCAACGATTGTAACAGTTGATCTACACAAATTGCTTACAGGGAGATGGTGGTTATCCCAATTAGTAAAGTGCACTCTTCTTCGAAATCGAAATTCAGTGCTAACATTTTTCAGCAGGCATACAACCGCTCACAAATACCCTCATTTTCAGAATTCATTCATCGAGCCCTTCATTCAATTTATCCAAGTTCCATCCCACCACCAATGATCATCAGAATAAAAATTGAAACCACTTGATACTCCACTCTTAACTCCCCAAATGTTCTGCGCACCATCAACAACACACCCTAACGCAATCACCAAAATCTGTAAAGAGTATGCCACAATTGCACAAACATGTTAAAGTAACACCACAATACACAAAACTTGTAAAAGAACTACAGAGGGGCTTATACAGCTACTATCTTCACAGTGAAAGTTCCATTGATCACAACAGCAATACAACAATGGAAACCGACAAATCCAAACAAAACCCAACTCAGCAAAAAACGCAAAAGATCCAAAAATGACAAATTCCACTTATAAACAGTACCTTGAGGGCTTTGCCGAAATCAGGGAGCTGAATTTGGAGTTGCAAGGTGTGAGCTTTATCACAAACCTCGACCTCTTTGGGCAGCATAACCATTCCATCCACATCCCCAAACACACCATGCTTCGTCGTCGTCGTCGTCGTCTTCTCCTGGAATCCCTTTTCAAATCCATTTTCCCAAATCAGCAAACTATAAAAAATAACATCGTAATTTCCCAAAATCTGAATTCAGCCAGATAAATTCTATACAAATTTTGCTTTCATCAATGAAAGAGATTTGAAAGCAGAATTCAGATGATTGAGCATTCAAGCACGTGCCTGTTGAAGGGATGATTCCTGGGTCATCGCATATGCAGCAAAAAAGGAGGAAGAAGATATTTTTTGTGGGATTCTTCCAACTTCTTCTCTTGTTGTTTTTCCGCCTCCTAAACAACCGGGATCTTTTCGCTCTTTTGGTGAACTTTTTGGTTTTTTTTTTCCAAATTTATGGTTGTTATGTCGTGGGTTTTTATTCCTCGACTTGAAAACGTTTGCTCGTGTCACTTCTCGTGTGGAGTATTGTGTGAAGGAATCAAACGGTTTGTTGTAATGAAAAAAATAGTTGTTATATTATAATAAATAATAATTATTTTAATATATATTTTTATATAATTATATATATTTTGGAACGATTTAAATAGATAACTGTTATTTATATTATGAAATGGATGAAATAATTATATTTTGTATGGGTTAAATTTTTATAAGGTTATTTTTATTAAATTTTCTTTATATTATATTTTTTAGGATTAATATTTTATTAATAGAATTTTAATTTTAAATTTTAGATTTTTAAATGCAAAAAAATAAAAAAAAACATCCAACAACAATAATAACAGAAGAACCCCGCTCTCACTGAGCTAGGATTTTTTTTAAAAATAAATCACTAAATAATAGGGATTGCTGAGTTGAATGACCTAAACAAACTATGACATGGATAAAATCTTTTTTTGTTTTTTGAAAATAAGTTTTTGTATAATATCACATGAGAATCTAATTATTATCTGTGTTTCATAATTATTAAAAAAAATTTCTCTCATTGTATTATTGAACAAATAATTTGAGAAGCTTCGTTATTCATCTAAACTAGACACGATTTAATTTTTTTATTGGCACATAGTTATAATACATAATGTTTATTATCATTAACATTTTACGATATTTTTTTAAAAATAATGTTTGATTGTCTTATAACATAGATAAAAAATTCTATCGACATAAGTATCCCCGATAAAAAAATTACAATCTTTTTAAGATAAAAAAAAATATTATAATTTAGTGGTTGGAATTACATCCCAATATAAAAGAATTGAGATTTTAATGTGAATAATTTTACTATATTACAACCGTAATGAGTATTTGAAGACATGTTATACATTACACAAAGATATATTTTAGCACAATGAAGATTTATAAGATAAATTTCACTTAAGTTTTGAGACAGTGAAACATTATTATAACGCTAAACTATAATAAGGACTGTGATAATGGTCCGCTTATGATAATTCAATCTGTAACGCAAATTCTGCTTAAAATGTAAGCTATCAAAGTCACACTTTTACTCTACCAGAAAAGTCACACTTTTACCGTGTGATTGTCCCATATTACTCGTAGTCGTATGACTGTATCAACTCCGTCCGTCGAACTCATCAGTAAAAATTGTAAAGTAGTTACCGCCTCGGCCCAACCTCGGCAAAGCTGCCCCCAGCCGGTTTCACTTCATCCACCGCCGGTGACGAAGGCGCAGCCGTCGCACACCGATCGTCTCCTTGCGCCGCCGCATGCCGGCGACCTCTCCGTTCCCTGCCATTCATTCATCATAGCCCTCACAGTCACCGAGCGAGCCAATTCGCTTGCTTTTTGTCCGAATACTCGAGTTGCACAATGGGATTCTTCATTTCCTGCCAATTAAAATTGCATTTCATATTATAGAATATCAGTGTTGGAGAGGAGAATTGTGTTGCTGCTTGGTTGAACTCGATTTGCTGGAATTGTTGGCTGCATAGTATGGTGAGAGATAAAAGACTTTGAGCTTGAAATCAGAGGGTTAATTTGGGTAGGGTTTGTTGTGTTTTGTAATGGAGTGGTTTTGATCGAGTTTGTGCTTCTTCTTTTTTCAGGACGTGTTCAGGAGGGCGTTGTGGAATACAGGGCCGCCTGAGAGCTTTGCTCTTCAGACTGTTCAGGACGCCATTGAACCTCAGGTGTGAACTCCAAATGCTTTCCCTCAATAATTTTTTATCAATTTTTACTTTCTTTTAGAAAAATTTGAGTTATTTTTAGGTTGTTTTTAGTTTTTAAGATTTTTTTTTAGTGTTTAAGATCATTT
>LIEC01006672.1:0-42891 GCA_001925005.1 Drosera capensis
GGGGGGGAAGAGGGGGAGGAGATTGGTTCTCTTTTCTTCAACCATACGAACTTCATACAAGTAACAAGTCCAAATTCTATTCAGCAAATGATATCGATTGTGCTTACTGTAATTTTTGAGACCATACAACTTGTATGGTCTCCGTGTTGCTTTTCATATGCCTGAGCCGACTACTTAGAGCATGCAATGTTCACATGATACTCAAATCATGTTGCTTCAATCCCAGAAGGAAGACGCTGTGACAGACTAGACTGAATGCTGAATTGTTGACGACAGATACGAGCACTGGCAGTGGCACCTCGATATGACGTTCAGGATACAAAGGAGATTAGAGAAAGATGATAGAGATGAAACCTAACAGAATGAGAGGGACAGGCAAAAAGTGCACCATGCAGCTTACACAGTGACTATTATGTACGATCAAGAGCAAGACAGATAAAAGAGCAATAAAACCATATCGCTTTGATCCCAGGAGGCTGAATGCGCTTGACTGAATGGTTGACAGAAACGAGCACCGGTCAGAATGCTAGTTGGTTTCGGTTTTAATTGAATTTTCCTGGTGAATGGCACCTAAATATGACGTTCAGGGCAGAAAGAATGTTAAGGGTACTAGAGAACAATGATAAGGCACAGTGACCATCGGGCTGATCACACACAGAATTTTGTTTTTTTTTTTTTTGGGTGGGGGGTGTTGGATATCATCATACAGGCAAAATGTGCACCATGCAGCACTCTAGACTATTATGTAATTATGTAATAACATACCGTGAATCAGGGGGAGAATTGCAAAATGCAACAAAGCTTACGAAATACGAAGGATTGCAAAAGGACCCATGATCACTAATGAGATCTTGACTGCGAATAAGTTGCACAAGATCATGGTGATTTCCATGCCACTCTCTCTTCTCGATGATAGGTAGGTGCGCTAACAAGTCAGTACTAGGTTTCTTCTCTCAGTTGACAACAGGGTATGATACAAGGATAGCAGTTGCTGCCACTTACTCATGAAGAATGCCCTAGAACATTCACAAGAACACCTGAAAACGTAATATGCCAACGCACCTGTGCGCCTGATTTCTTCAAGCTGAAGTAGATCAGCCGTCTAACCCCTCCACATTAAGAAATCTGTAATATCTGCATGCTCAGAAGACAAGTTTCATATCGCAGTTGCAGGCAGGTCTACGGTGACATCATCTCAATCATAAAGAGTCATGAGATTCCATATTGCCAAAACATAGACCACAAGAAGCAAGCAGACTGTTTAAGAGTAGTGTAACAAGAGCAGAACAGGAAGTTAACCAAACAAAGACGAAAAATGCAGACTGTTCTATCTAATGGATCCCATACATCACAAGAACAAATAATCACACCAAGCAATCTGCCACCAGAAATGGTCGTGTCCCGAAAATTTTATAGTTTCAGGTTCTCGACAGGCTCATGACAGCAATCAGTCTGCCGCTAAAACTAGAATTGCCAGAAATGTTCCAGATCCCATCACATAGTAACATTTCAAATCCTCCATTCATTTTCCAGATCCCGTCACTACTAGCTATTAGAAAGATCGTGAACAACATAACAATATTTGCTCCACAATACAAGAGAATTGCCAGAAATGTTCCACCTGATGTACCTTGACAGCCTGCTGAAAAGGAAATACAGCAATATTTGAGATGACCAGGAACTAAGGTAAGAGAAAATAAACCATCCTACTGTGACCAGGTCGCTTTGAGTCCTTATCTATCTGAAGCTAGAGATGCGAAACTTGTGAGTGCATAACCTGAGACTCCTCAATGTGCAGTTCACGCTTTGGAACTAAGAAAAAAAATTACTCTTGTAATATCCATGAGTCTTCAATCACAACTTTGACCTTATAATTGGGCCAGTTCTACAACAGATCGGTTCATTAACTTCTATAGATTTGGGCTAGACATCAAGCTTATGTTTCAAAAAGTTGTACATTCCGTATCATTATAAATCAACGTATAGAAAAGTCAGTATCGGAAGAAAACGCTCGGATAGTGTTGAATGTTGACCATGAAAGTTCAGGTCAATTACTATCGATTGAGTAGAAGCTCTCAAACTATGGACGACTCAACTCACAAAAAGGAGATGAGCTTATGAAACATTGTTGTCGCCTGTCATACGAAAATACCATACCTTTATAACTTTTCTTTTTGAGTGCAACACCTAACAAGATAACTTTTGAACGAGTTATAGGAGTAGGCAAATATTAATCCCACATGATTCTCACGTGAACTTCATCTTGGTTCTATCTTTTTTCTCCATTGCATTCTGCGCCAGCCTTCTGCAATTAAAATTGAAAAACAATATCAATACAACAATTCACAACCAACCGTTTCTTCTTCTAAACTTCACTTAATCTTGCATCAACTGAAAATCCATTTCAATAAGACTGAAACCGCATTTCGAGCATAAAACAGGAAAAAAAAGGGACTATAAACCAGATATATGTGCCTCAAGTCTCTTTGTAAATTTAAGTGAATAGCACAAACATGATCTTCATTCATCATTCAAGGTATTACTGTTGAAAAATAGTTAACCAGCCCTTCTTGTAACCTCACGACAAGTTCAAGATGAATAGCAACTATGCCAGGTTACGTGTACTGTATCAACACTGTGACTCCACATTTGGATGAGCCATCGTTTTAAAGTTAACATAACAAGGTATTAATAGAAAAGATTGGAGTAGCTCAGGATGACAAAAATATGAATATGACAAGATGCAGGCCGAATTGTCACTCTATGATCTAGGGATTAAATTGTGTGAGGAGCACAGTTGGTTGAAGCATGGACCATTTCTGTTTACATAGAATATAACTATATATATTTCTAGATGACTACAAAACCATAAATCATATGGCTATCCTATGGTTTTTTTTTATGAGGACCATTTCTTCTTCCTCTCTTAGTTGAGTCACACATCAATCTTTTTGCATTCAAACACACCTGATAATCGATTTCCATATAATTGAGGACTGCTTTTTTCATAAGGGATTTGGTTAGCCTCCTCTTTCATCAAGTGAATTGAAAACTAGGGTTAAATTTATTAGATATTTCAACCAAAATCTTCTCTTCCATTGATTTCCATATCTTAATTGGCTGGCTTTATAGGTTTCAGTTGTTGCATGTCATATCATGTGAAAGGAGATATTCATGGCTCTTAATTAATTCCAACTTTGAGTGAGTTAATTAGGATCTTAGTTAAATAATTAAAGTGTCTAGCCACTGGTGGAAGAAATAGGCCGCTGCACTAACTATTAGACTCTTCTCCCGAAGATATTCAGTAACACAAGTCATTCATATAAACCCACCCAGGATTCGCTGACTTATATATATATATAACTCGTTTTGTTAAGATATAAATAAAAATTGGGATCTAAGATGAATTTCGCCTTTGGTCGATTTATTAGTGAAACAAGTATTGTCAGACTTCACACATTTCAATCATCGTCCCACAGTTTATACATCGAGCAATGTCGATATCACTAAAGGTATTCACATAACTAATTAGAAACCCAAATATGTAATATGCTGCATAGATTAGGTTTCTTAACTTGTTATTTCACTGAACAGATGTCCCTCAGCAGTCAGCAACCATGGTTGGCGTGGCAATGAAGCTGGGAATGATAGTTCCAATAAGTCTCCTGAGAATGTAATGAGCTGATACTATCAGGACCTTGAAAAAGGTTTATACCATGCCCCTGAACTGGAAAATACTCAATGACGAGTAACTCTTCGATCGATCTTATAACTCTAAGGTAAAAGATCACAACGTTTTGGTCCATGATGAAGGACAGCTCGACTACACGAGTTCTGACTCTCGGTTGAACAGTACTAATCTGCGCCGTAATCGTACAAGTTCCCCTATTCCTAGTCCTAAGGAATTTGGCCTGGTGCTGTCTGTATTATGAAATGGTACTCATTGAGGCTTGACATGGATTTTTTGAAGAAATTTTAAATAACAACGGGATGCTGTTTCGCTTTCAAGGAAACAAGAACAGAGACGCACAGTGCAATGTCCCTGTTTGCTTGAAAACAAAATAGCCTGCGTTGTCTCTGTTCCTAGTAAAAACAAATGAATATTTCGAAATAAACATAACCTATCACGTAACATGATTGGCCATTCATGTTCTATGTATAATATACAGGCATCTTTGATAGGAATCACAACTAACCTAAACCGCCATATAGCTTTCTCTAGCAATACCTTGTATTATCATCTCTTGCATCTAAAACAATGGCAATATTAACCTTTGTTATTCTTCGATGTTCTCTGCCACAACAGTTTCATCATCACCTAGGCAATATGGTTCTACTAACTGCCGTCGCGTTACTCTTCCTCCAAATGAAAGCAGAATCTAATTAATATAGTAGTAGCGGGGAGTAAGAAAGGAGACCGGGTACTGCGACAGTCTTTTCGCACTCACACACCTTGCTTGCCTATGTGTGAATGGAAGAATTAATCACTGAAACAGGACTTGACAAATAGAGGAGCACCCGGGAACCCATAACTATTAGTCTATCGTTCGCAGTAGCCCCTTCACTTTCACGCGATCATAGCTTTCGATCACGGTGACGATCAATCCCTTTAGCCCTCTGCTTAGCTACTGAAGTCCCCGATTGACTCCCCTTTTTTCTCTTTTGTAGAAAAGAAAGTCTTATCCTTCAATTTTTATTTTATTTTTGGGATCTTTTAGTAATGTTATTTTACCCAATGTGCTTATACGTAAAGTATCATATGGGGTAATAGCTAGCGGCACATATTGTAAGCTTCAGTTTTTAGTGTTTATCGTATTTTTGATAATCAGTCTGGAAAGCGATCGTAGGCGGCCTTAATCAGATTCCTAGAACTTGTTCAAAATGGCACTTTTACAGGACAACTACTACATAGCAAGTGCCAAAAAATTAGAAACATAAAACAAATGAAGTCATATTCAACAAAAGAAGAGAGGATTAACTACCCTATAGGCTTATTACTATACACGTTATAGCTGCATTTCTAACATGATTAATGGTTTTCTTTTCCATTTATACGTATACCAACCTTTGCTCTCTCTTTTTCTCCTTTTCTTTTCTCCATTTTCGTACTTGTACTTCGTTTTGTACCTCTAGTTTTCTATGTTTCTCCGTAGACCTCGTAACCATTTCATGTATTATAAATAGACCTACATGTAACCAAAAAAATTAAACGTAGGGGCTCACATATTTTGTATAATTAATTCCCATATCTATGCATCTTCCAATGCATGCCCCTTTCCTTTTGATAGGAACCATCAACCTCAAACTATTAATTTGTAACATTAATCACACTCCCTATATTATTGCACACACGCATACTCATCTACTTGATCTCCCCATCTCCTTCTCTTCATTTTTCTTGATCCTCCATTTTCGAAAATCGAATGGAGACTAGTGGGCATCCCATGCTTCACTATCTCTTGCAGCAAACACTGAAAAGCCTGTGTTCATGCCCTTCTGATCCCTCTAATTCAACCTCGTCACCATCCTCGCCCAAGTGGGTTTATGCCGTCTTTTGGAGAATCTTGCCTAGAAACTTTCCTCCACCAAAGTACTATGATCATGACTCTTCTTATATTGTCTCCTTCATATATTATGCGTAACTTCTTCTTGCTTATCGTATAAGAGCATGAACACAGTGCTTACATGGATGTATATGAATTGTTTCAGGTGGGAGCATGGAGGAAATACCCTCGACCGATCCAAGGGAAATAAAAGAAACTGGTAACGAGTTCCCTATCTAGTGATATGATAATAGTGTTTGCTAGCCTTTGGTTTTGTGCTTATTGATGTTTTTGTTTACCTGAGTTTCCAGGATTCTTGTATGGGAGGATGGGTTCTGCGATTTCCAGGACTCTCACCAAGGACACAAGATTGGACCTGATGTGTTCTTTAAAATGACGCACGAGGTTTATAGATATGGAGAAGGGTGAGAATCTTCTCATTCATTGCTATTGCGTAGTCATTTCTCGACTTCATGTGGCCGTTGTAACAACAGCCTCATGCACTAGCTGCTGTAACATGTACAGTAGTTGCTGTAACAACAGCCACTTGGCAATCCATCGAGTCTTAAAGAAACTAGAAAAGAAGTACTGAATACTTTACTTCATTACAACTACTTATTGTCACCAAGGTGCTATAATAATGATAGTCCTTATCTTGATTGTTATATACTTGTAATAGCAACATTTAACTATACCTGCATATTTGGTTCGCATTCATTAAAGATAAATACCATACGGTTAATGCCTAATGGTTTAAAGTACAACAGAAAGATGTTACGATGCAATAAGACGAAGGTTGGCTGCACTGGAAAATGACAAGAGAGAAATAAGCACTAAAATCATGCAATCTATATCTCACACATAGAATATTTGATATGTAGGATAATAGGAAAAGTTGCAGCAGATAACAGTCACAAATGGGTGTTCAGAGAGAATGGAGGTGACAATGACTCAAGCATCATTTCCTCATGGAATGTGTTCATTGATCCTGTAAGCCAACTAACCATATCCATATATATGCATCGAACTATATTTACCTTATAATAATAATATGATTCGTCAATTTTATATTTTTCTGTCAATACATCTATTTAACTTGTTTTTTAAAATCATTTTGTTTTGAAATAATGGAAACAGCAACCTAAGACATGGCAATCTCAATTCAACTCTGGGGTTCAGGTGATCTTTTTTGGTCCCCTTCATCATGCTACATGTCTATGTACTTCTTAACAAGGTAAGAAGTCCACTTTGTTATATTCGTCAATTTTACCCCCTTGTTATATTTGTCATTGCAGACAATTGCACTCATTTCAGTAAGAGAAGGAGTCATCCAACTGGGTTCACTTAACAAGGTAAAATAGCGTACCTGGATGATTATCTTTTCTCCATTCAGCATGCTCCAATAAATAAGATAGGCAGTCGTCTTAATGTATTTTGATATCATATCATTGAAACCAGCATTGACCTACGCCATAAATGGTAAAATTTGTCAGGTAGAAGAAGATCTAAATTTGGTGATCAACATCCAGAGGAAATTTAGCAGCTTGTTGCAGAGCGTACCAGGAGTTCTATCAACCATACAAAGGCCGTTGTCATCCATGAATCAGTCCCCTACAAATCACATTTCGCAGTACCACTTCTCCAATGAAACAACATCAACAAGTAACAGCAGCTTCTTCAATGAGGGGTTGAAGCCTCAGTTTTCTGGCCTCAAAAGGTCACTTTACAGCCAAGGAGGACTTAATGAAGTGCCCACGAAGTCGGCCAGAATGGGTTGGAATGGCCCACATCAACGCGATGGTATCCCACTGCCACCACCACGACAACCACCACCATCCTCGTGGTCACCACCACCCCCTTTTCCAAACCTCTCTTATTGCAACTTTGGGGCTTTCCTGTCAAAGACACCGTCTCAGTCAGCTTCCCCAAGTTCACCGACAACCACAAGTAATTGCACCGGAGGAGGATCGTCATCCTTACTTGACAGCGACATCATTAGGCCGGAGCTGACCAGACCGGACCCCTGTGGGACCAGGAGCAGTGTGAACAGTGCTCCTACAGCAAGATTAAATGGCAATGCTGATAAGGTCGATAGCATCTCTTATGTCAGAGACGATAAGACAAATCCCGTCTGGTTCGTAGGAGTCAGAGGAATGAGAATGGTCCACACTGACAATAGTATAAACGCACAGATGTAAATAAATTCATACATACCAGCATAGTAAACAGAGATGCCATATGGTTCTTTATGTAGTCCATATTGTATCCTATGTATGTATGTGAAGAGACTCAAAAGTATATCATATAACGTTTTGGTGTCGAACTTTAATCCTGAATTGCTGAAAACCAGATCCCAACTACTCAATGCCCCCTATCTAGCTTTGACATGTAGAATATCATGCAAAACTCTCTAGTGCATTTCTCCTCAGAAAATTCCTATACCCACGATTAATTACAATTAGCACTGGTCGCTTTAACATAACTTTGATGGCTTATGTTTCTCTTTCTATATCTTCCAGAATTTGGTGGTACAACCAACAGGATCAAGGGAGTCTCATGATCAATAAATTATTGATCTTCTACATTCAAGACACTGCCCTGCTATTGTCAACTAAAGCAGAAAAGGACAAACTGCTGTTCTCAAAATTCATCTATGAGTTTGTTGTCAAGATCTTGCATCAACTTAAGCACTATCACAACGGTATCAATCGATGCACAATCACTACAGTTATCATCCACAATCACAACAGTATCATCAGTTTCTAAGTCCCACAACCCCTTGTTCAATCCTAACTACTGCATCGCAGGACAAATCCAATTGAGGGGATGCTTAGTTCATATACCATAATACATGACAACTTATCAACCAACTTGTCCTGTTTGCTTGAGATCTCACGAGGTGTCAAACATCCTAAAGTTAAACTGCTGATGCGTGTACCAACTGGTTCACTCCTGAATGCTATACGACATTCCAAGAAATTGAATAAGTTCCCCCCAATGTTCTTCTGATGACAGCAAAAATGAATATTTGGCTATAAGGGAGAAAGGTATTTTGACGCTTAAAGGTCACAGCCTCTCAGGCTGGGCATATAAGAATGTTCAGACAGGACTTGGGCATATATGACTACATAGTTGATCTGCAGTACTCTTTACGGGACCAAACCCACCAAGAGATACACCAAACGATGGACGTGCAAGCATGCGTTAAATTATAAACCAACCTGATCATACTAACATATGGTATCGGACATTGATGTCGACTTGAGGTTGAAAACAAAGAATGTAATCACGCTGCATCCTTGTTCTGGAATCCAAGGACTGGAGTCAGTAGACATGGGACATCAATCGTGAATCGGTAAACTCAAATGGCATCTCAATCAGAACCCAAACAGGAAGCTTGTACCATCAATGCCAAAAAGCCTACTCACTCTTAAACGATCATACTATACTTGCATAAACCGAAATCAATCCACAATTGTTCATTGTTGACTAACAACTAAGCACACCCGGAACTCGTCGCATCCGTCCCGTATCATGGTTAGTCGTCATCAATATCAGTGCCACCATTCTTGATGAAAACTCCACTTCCTTCTTCGTTGTTGGAAGTGTAACAGTCCACCACGCTTCAAATCAAACAGAACAAGCCTCTAGCCCTAATCGGGTTTATCCCTCCCACACACTCAACTATATTCCATGTGAGAGATGCTAGCGACAATCACTTCGGCACGAGTGTTTCAAAACTTTCACACCCAATCACTCGTGAAAAAGAGAGAATTGCCAACTCGTACAAATCGATGAATCATTTCTTCCTCCAAGCAATCCCATCGTCGACTCGACTGCAATTCCAGCAATGTCGTCCACATTTCGACCAATTATTTGCCCTAATCGTCAAGTACCCTAAACCCCTTTACGATTAAAGAGCACACAACAAGTGTTGATCTCAGACCAACATCACCGGTGCGGCGCAAGGGTAGTTCAGGGCTCTCTCTTGAGGCTATTGTATTTGGATCTCGGCCCGGCCCACTGATGGTCGAGCTGGATAAGTGTTGGGCCTGAGCCCTTCTGATTTTGTACACTACCTAAGTATAGGCCCAATAAACTGTGATCCAATATGGGCTTCTAACAAAAGCGCAAACTGTACAGATATCTTACTGAGCACATGTTCGGACATAAAGCATGTCTGATACACTGATGCTTGCATCTTGCATCATCGTTTAGATTGCTCCCATTTCAGCGTAGTACTTTCATCCCATAATAAATATTTTTTCTCTTCATATTTATTAAAACATTTTGATCCGACATCGAAGCTTTATTCGACTGTTGAATTTGATGAAAAAAAAATATTTTATTTGATTATAGTGAGACTTACTGTAGTACTACTTGTGCGAAAAGATAATGGATGTATTGTAAAATTTTATCGAAAAAAGGAAATATTGTAATTTTTTTTAGACTGACCAAATATGAAAACGTTACGATTAATATGGTACGAAAGGAATACAACATTTGTCTTTTTTTTATGTCCCATAATAATTACAACATAAATATCAAAACATCCTTATTTTTTATTTTATATCATATTAACTCACCACATTATCACTTCGCCTCTCATTCTTTCTTTCTCTCCTAACTTTCACACAACCAAAAGAGTAATTTAATTTTTATATACAAAAATCAACACACATATAGATTTTCATGAAAAATCAATCGTTATATTTATTATGAGACGAAGAAAATATAAAAATAATGAAGTTTGAAAAAACCATTTAAAGTAGGTAATTGTTACTGATAGTAATCGTCTAGATCGTTTGAACAAGTTGTATCCTCATTTGTTTATGTATCCTGGATCAAATGTCAACTATAAAAAAAATCTGGTGTGATTCATTTTAATATAAGGTGCAGAACAAGAATAGTATATTAGGTTGTGGTCACCCTAAAAAAACAGTCTAATAGCGATCAATTTTATTTTTTTTTGGGTCATGAATTTGTGACGGAAAATTATTTTGTAGTCGGTAAATATGGCTTGCGACAGATTCAATTGTGAAGTTGCAAAAATAGCGATGAAACTGTTGCAAAATAGCAATCGAAAAAGCTTCCTTCTCTTGTATGACAAGAAATGTTTTTATGTTTGTTAGAAGTTTTTCCAGAAAAAGAAAGATAAGAAACTAAATCAACTAAAATAATTTTAATGGATAATTAATGGATAAATAGTGGGTAAATAATTTAATTTAGGTGGAGTAGAAATTGAGATAAATAATAAGTATCAAGATTAGGTTTAAGTCCTTTTTGTATAAATAAGATATTTTAGTATTAAGATTATATTTCTTCATATTTACGTATTATAATTGTATTTCATTCATTTTTTTTATTATATCGTCAAACAAGTCTTTTAATTTCACAAAATAAATTATAATATATAATTATAATATATAACGTTTATTATCATTAACGTTTTACGATTTTTTATCAAAAAATACTATTTGATTGTTTCATAATACTGGTCAAAATTTTTATCATCGTATGTATTTAATAAAAAAATTATAATGTTTTTGAAATGAAAGGAGTATTTTATAAAGTAATTTTTGTTTTGACTATCAATCTTTTTTATTTCTATTGACTTCGATTTCATCAAATTTCAGCTTTGTTTGACTCAACATTTTGCTTTGAAATGATAGTTTTTTTTTTTTAATGCTGAAATATGATAGACTTGAAATAAAAACAGCGAAAAAAGAGAGAATAATTTGGAGTCAAGTCTTGGGCCGACTAACTGGGCTCAAACGGAGCCTCGAGGAACCAAAATAGGGCCCCACCACAGAGTCCCCCCACTTTCACCTTTTGGACTTTTGCATTTATCGCCACTTATTCAAGGTCAACTCTCACCTCTTCCTCTCTCCACTACCCCGCTCTCAGCCCTCCGATCACCACTCACTCTCCTCAATCCAACGGCTGTTGCTCACCTTTTTCTTTTTCGCCATTAATTTTAGTCTCCTTTTATTGCTCTTTGGTGAATTACTCTTTTGCCCCAGGCTGAGTTGCATTATTAGGTCTTGTTGAGCATCCATGTACTTTCTCGTCTTTTTTCGTGTTCTTCTATGCTTTAATATGAACACGGGTGCTGTGGTGCGGTTGGGTGGAGATGTTTGACCACGGGTGAGAGGACTACCGGACAAGGTCAGTTGAAGTTACACGATACCTTACCAAGTTGGCCTAACCCCACCCCGTATATATATTTCTGATGTACAACGATTTAATTTGATATTATAATATATATATATATATTAAATTAATAAGAAAAATAATTTTGTTCTTATAAATATGTGAGATAAAAAAATTATGATAAATGAACTGATGTGATATAAAATACAAATATTTTGATATTTTTATGTAAAAATTTTTTTAATATAATGAAAAATAAAAAAAATACAATTTAAAATGAATGAAGAAAATATTTCAAGACACTCGATATATCGAATAGATAAAAGAGAAGAAAAAAAAGATTGGTTTTCAATTAGGATTTGATAAATATATGTCTTGACACACTCAAATTTAAGTGTTTTCAATCAAAATCAACGATTAAAATTAAAATATTTAAGAAAGATTCATTTTTCAGAAACCTTGTATCATTAATTTGATCTAAATCTCAATACACATCCATCCCAACGTTTTAATGTTCATCCTTGATTTTTACTAGACACACGTAACCTTATGTGTGTTATGACATATTTTTATTTTTTTCTTTCAATAATTTTATCTTCCATTCAAATTATAATACTCTCTACGTCTCATATTGCATATAACCAATTGAGTAATTGATTCGATGTGCAGTTTGATGTCTTGAATTTTTGTGTAATTTGATGAATTTTTTTTTGTTTAGAGATAGTGAGAGTTATTATAACGATTGTGAGAGAAGATATTGTATATATATTATAACAAAACATGATTGATTTAATTTTTTTAAAGTAAAAAATTACTAAAAGTGGAAAAATTATTCCAAATAAACTGAGAAAAAATTATTGCATGTATTATTAGACAAATGGAGTATTTTTTTGAGTCGTCTTATTCAAATTTTAATATTTTTATTTTTTTTAATAATTTTTAATAAAAAAAATATCAAAATATTCTTATTTAATATCACATCAATCAAATCCACTCCCATTTATTTTTTCCCTCACTCCTCCCTGTAACATACTCATAATGAAAAATTTATCAATTCTTTCAAATTTTCACATATAAATTATCGTGTTAAGGGATAGAAAGAATTGTTGAGATATCATTTTTTTTTTAAGGTAAGATATCTGACTTTGATTACTTTTGTTTCTGTGTGTGTGAAATTTTTGAAATAGATATTCTTTGTTTTGATTAAAAATTATTTGCTAATTACTTTATTTTTCAAATTGGACGGTTTCAACGAAATTATAATATTACCATATTTGAATTTTTTTTTATAAAAAATGCTAAACCATCTATAATTTTTTTTTTATATTACATCAATTTATTTCATTATTTTTTTTTCTTTTTTCTTTTTCTCACTTCTTTCACTCACAAGAATCGAACTGCAATTTAGTTTTTACATAAAAAAAATCAACACATATAAGTTATCGTGTCAAGCCATTTGGTTATAATTCTGTTGGGAAAAAAAGAATAGTTGAGATAACTGATATAAAGTCAAATCATTATAAATCCATAATATAGATGTAATAACTAAAATCTTTATAAATAAACAATATTTTTTTGGTCAGCTTATAATATTAAATAAATAGGAAAGAAAATATAATGTTAATATTATGTGTTGTTAGGGATTAATGGATGATGAACATTAAATGATTAGGAAATTTCAAAAACAAAAACAATTTTAAAAAAAATCTCGATCGTTATATGTGTTTTAGCAATACGCAACTAACATATTGAAAACAACGAACTCCTTTTTTCTATTAAAAAATATAATGCTATTCCTAAAAAAAGATCATGAAAATAACATTTAATCCCTTAATTTTTTTTAACTTTTTGTATTTTTCCTTCCGTAATTTTGAAAATATATACTTAACCTCCTAAATTTAAAAAAAACCATGATTTTTGATAGATGGTCCTTTGAAAATATATATCTTTTTTTCAGAAAACCCCATCGTAGGAAAAATATATCTATTTTCAAAATTTTAAAAACCAAAATTTCAAGAAGTTAAATATATTTTTCCCAAAAAAGTTTATAGTAATTGATGCTACCATCATCATAGGATGAAAGTTTTTTTAAAAATGATTTCTATTGCAAACAAGAATTTATTGCAATTATTTCAATTCCTTTTTATCATGGATATTAAAAAAAGCAAAAGTAAAAAACGTAAAAAACAAAAGCATATATCGCAATCAATACCATTGACTCTCAAAGGGCCTCTCCCCTGCCCCCAACACCCCACCATACTCAACGATTTTTCCACCCTCCCAACACCTTATAAAATTACTCTCTTCCCTTCCCTCTCTCACTCCCTCCTTCATCCCAAGTTCTTCTCCTCCCGAAAAAATCAACAGTCAACACCAAAACACATGAACAACTAGATCACAGAACCAAAGAAAGAAAGAAAAAAAAGAGATTACCTCTACCATGGCCGTGGAGCTGATGATCGGAGAAGCAGGATCATACAAAACCACCACCACCAGACTCTTCTCCGCCGCGATGATGTCGGAAGAAAATGCCGTCCACGAGGCCGCCGCGGCGGGGCTCCAGAGCATGGAGAAGCTCATCAAACTCCTCTCTCAACAAGTCCAACACCAACACCACCAACAATCGAACAGCAACAACCTCGTCGATCGAGATCTGAATGGTCTCGATTCGGAGTACAAGGCGGTGGCTGACGTGGCGGTGAACAAGTTCAAGAAGGTGATCTCGTTCCTCGACAACCGCGCCGCCGCCGCCTCCCGCACCGGCCACGCCCGCTTCCGTCGCGGCCCCGTCGCATCCTCCTCTTCCTCCTCTCGAGCATCTTCATCTGTTTCTCCTCTTCCGCCTCGACCGCAATCCGTCCAATTCCCTCCCCCACCACAGCCACATAGACAACAACAGCAGATCGAGAATCGGACGATTCTGGAGAGCAGTCCGCACAATTCGACGAGGCTGCCGCCTCTTCCTCACCAACAGATCCATCATCTTTCTCATCATCATCATCATCAATCGGTGTTGATGGAGAAGAAGGAAGCGACTCCAACGATTCATTTTGCGTCTTCGTCTCCGGCGACGTCGTTCGTGTCGTCTTTGACGGGGGAGACGAAAAGCGTTCAGCCGTCCTCGATGCCGATGTCGATGTCCGGGAGCTTTCAGGTTTCCGGTGTTTCGTCAGCGGCCGGGAAGCCGCAGCTGTCGTCGGGATCGTTGAAGCGGCGGTGTAGATCGAGGGACGATTCCAAGTGCGGCGGCGGTTCTGGTGGTCGCTGCCACTGCTCCAAGCGAAGGCAAAAATCTGACTAAATCTTTTTTATTCATCTTTAGTGCAATTATTTTTAGTGAGTTTTAGGAATTATTTTGGGAATTTCGGGTGGAGAAAAATTAGGTTGTTAGTGGTTGAACTAATTTGGTGAAAGTGAGACAGAGGAATTGAATTTGATTGGTTGGAGGTGTGCTTCGATTTTTCCTGTCAATAATTGCAATCTGGATTATCGTGTCTGTACCTGTAACATACGTGTACTTGTGTTACACACATACCTTCTTTAGGAATTAGTATATGTTTTTGTGTAACAACAAACTTTGACTTTGGTTGATGTTAATTTGTACACCATCCAGATAATCCGATCATTCAAAACTTCCCACTTCCCAGAAGTTTAAGATGATGTTTATTGAGTCAATGGATTCACTAGTTATCCAGCTGTAATTTGCTAACAGAGACCTTTGTTGAACAAATTAACAGGAAGACTCGAGTGAAGAGGGTGATGAGAGTGCCCGCCATCAGCCTCAAGATGGCCGACATCCCGCCGGACGACTACTCATGGAGAAAGTACGGCCAGAAGCCCATAAAGGGTTCTCCTCATCCAAGGGGATACTACAAGTGCAGTAGTGTTCGAGGATGCCCGGCGAGGAAGCATGTGGAGCGAGCATTAGACGACCCATCGATGCTCATTGTAACCTACGAGGGGGATCACAATCACTCACAGTCGATATCCGACCCGGCTGTTGCTGCTCCACTTGTGCTCGAATCCTCGTAAACTCTTCCTCGCCACGATCGCTGGGACGGCGCTCCCGGGGTCAAACCAGACCGAGATCGGAGAATCTTAGCCGTTGGATTTGGGATGAGGATAGTGAATGCGAAGGTTGATGCTGTGTGGGTATGTTCCTTTTCTAAAAGCAAAATGGTCAAAAGGGGAGAACGATGTTGAAGCAAATCAAGTCTTGGGAACGTGAGAGCAAGGATGGATTCAAAGGTCAATGTGAACCAGAGACAGAGGGTGACGGACTTGATCCGTTTAGAGTGTGAACTTTATTTTTTACAATAAAAAAACAGAACCCGGTGACGAACAATGGGTTAGGGTGGGCTGTTCAGTGTTGTTTTTGAAGTACTTCGTCGTTTATGATATCTAAAATGCTGTTTATACTCCATACAAGGCTTAATGATATCCAAAACCCGTTGTCTAAGTTGCAGCAGCGCTCCAAGTGCTTTCGAATGTGCTTTCCCTCGTATGATGTTGCTTAGAAGATGCTAAAAAACTGTGTATTTCTTCAACATTTTAGCTTAAGTTCTTTCCTCACTGCTGTAACTTCATCTACATGAAGGACAGTCTTGTCAATCTCATGGGTCCAATAAGTTCCCTTTGAGATTGATGGAGGTGGCCAAACACTATGTTTCCCTCATTGTGGCAAGGGTTGGAATCCCATTGCCACCCCCCATAGTTGAGGAGGCGAGATTGGACTTGGTAGAAGTAGAAGGACGGTGTCACAAAGGGATTCGTACTATGGTGGTTATGCACAATCTTTCTACGCATTAGCAAGGTCCGCTCCACCACTATTGTCAAGCAAAACCTAATAACACTCCAAACTAATAGCAACAGAGTCCTACGGAGGTATTGTAGAAAACAATAGATCAAATCTTAAGTACACACAACAAAAAGATATCGCACAGTAGAAGATTATGCGATGCTCAATATGCAATTGGACGCATATGAAGAGTTTCATTGTGTACTGAAAATGCAATCTACTTTCGATGTGAATAGAATGAGAAACCATAGACTAACATCAAAATATATCTGAGAATATATGATATGATACGAGAGTCGGCAATAATGAAGATGGATAAAAAAAAATTGCAACTGGCAAGTCAAAACAAAGCACCTGGCTTTAACGACAATCACGTCGATCTTCTTTGGTCGCATTGAATTTAGAGTAGGAAGAAAAAATGAAAAAGCAACGAGTTGATGATCAATTTGATTGGGATAATGCCATGTCGGCGACCATTTTCTTTCTCCACTCTGTTATTAGCGGGGTTTTTTCATCTCTAGCTAAAACGCAGACTTTGTTTTGTGGGGATCAAGCTTTCCCACTTAACGCAAATTGTCTAAATATATCTGCGACTTGCTAAGAATAACAACAGCACTTGACTCTTATTGCTTATAAGTTATGCTTCACTTCTGTAACACTTGGACGCCAATTGCCAAGTTGGTTTTTATATTTTTCTAAAGCAGTGCAAGCAAAAACTCCCTTTTGACATGCGATTGACTAGCCAAAAACTTTTCTTATAATGGGTGAATTCAGATGAGATATCACCAAATCAAATAGGACATACGATTGACTAGCCAAAAGGAAAAATGAATGGAAGCTCATACCTGCAGCTTAGTAGGTTACCCAGAAGCTTCTACCAGGATTTGCTTGGTCCTGCGCTCAAGCTCCCCTTAAACCTTTGATCTCAAGGGCCGATCTCGTCTAGACGTGAGGAAACCTTAATACAACACGTTATCGCTTAGATCATTTCTCCTTACAAAGTGGGAACCCTAATTTCTCAATTGTGATGACTCCGGCAGGCCTTCGCCCTACACTCAGGCCATATGAAATGCCAATACAAAATAACAAATATCCATAGGTTGGTTCTATCGAGAGCTAGGCTGTCTGTATTTTTACAAAGATGTCTATTTCAGTATTTTACGGTCGTTTCGACTCTGCTTAGGTTCATCATACCATCACATTACCCAGGGAAAAAAAGAGCCATGGTTATATCAGGGGGTGCAGGAGAACATGGTGAACATATTAAAGAAATACAAACCAAAGAGAAATCATACCTTCAGGTCTCAGTCGTTTTCAGTGGAACCCAGTAACCATTGCAAGGCCTTTTTCATTTTCTGATGCAAGCGTCAACCAAGAATTACGCTTGGTTGGAACAACTTCTGTTTCTTATTCCCGACCACTACACAGGATAAGAGTTTGATGAAATTTTCTCCTGCAAAGTTTTGGCTGCAACAAAATACCTTACCCCAGAATTAAGAATGTCGTTTTTATGAATCGCAAGAATTATTCAAGACATCAAACACTGTTCATACTGAGCAATTGCGGTGCGTAGCACTTATGAACAGATTTAAGATTCAAAGTAGAATGACGCAATTACGATAGAAATGAGACAGCGAACACGCCTGTCGATGTACAGATAATATTGTCAGGTCTTCAACTATGAACTTCAACTTGTGATACAGTACATACTTGCTACTCGAATGTAAACAATTCGGGGCGCTCATCTTAAACTGGCATATCCTTCAACATTGCAGTCGATTTGGGCTGTATACTTGCTATTTCCATAAAGTTGGTGTCATGGTAATTTAAGGTGTTACGAATTCAATCTGAATTCAATCTGAAAATTCGATGGATCCAAAAATCACAATCAAACAACGATTAATACGAACAAGAAACAAAACAATAACATGCAAGATTTTAACGTGCGAAAAACCCGATTGTCGGGAGAAAAAGCCATGGGTTTAATAATCCACCAATCGAATCACACGATTATTACGATCGTCACTCTCAACTCACTCAATGTCTCTTGTGTTTCGCTCAAACCCTAGAGAAAGACTCTCACACTCTCTATGACAATCTTATAAAGTCTCTCACTTATGTTCTCTATCTCATGTATCAGAAAACCATATATATATATATGCTCATTAAAACATAAGATATTAAATACGAAGATTTTGTGGTCATGGGCCTTGCACAGCCATGTCACCCCCTCGCATGGTTCGTGCCCGGCTGTGTTTCAAGCATCATGATCTCCTACCACGTACGATCGTGTTCCACCATGCACGATCATGTCTCCTTCTGCGTTTTCTTAGACAAATTTCTACAATCTTCACCTTTGTCGAAGAAAAACTCAAATTCCTATTTGAGCTTCCTGAAACACGTAGATTAAGTTAGCCGCCTCGTACCCCTCTCGAACACGATCTTGCACCCCGTTTCCTCTGTAGGGGCGCTCCACCACATTCTTCATGATTGAAAATTTGAGACCTTATCTCTCATCTTTGATTCCGCATTCAGCGCCTACCTATACCGATCAGTCATCCTCGATGATGCTCTACCACCTTCAGTTCTTTCTCTCATCAGCTAATCTTTGGCATTTGCATCTCTCATGCTACCACACCCCTTCGCAATCAGCACCTCTTGTGTCCTATGCTTCACGCGTAATCTATTTTCCGTAACCTTGACTCAACCAAATCCGATAGCCCATCAATGACTGACTGAAACTTCATCATATGTACGCGAGCCCACTGATACTGTGTCACCTGATCCTCTCTCGAAATCTTGACATTCCAGCGCTGGCTTCTGTTTTGGTTCTTGTATGACTGTTCGCGCAGCATTATCTCCACAACCTTATTCCTAATCAACCTAAACTGGTTATGAATCTTCTGAGCCTTTATCACAACCATGGTTCCTCTACATATCCTCATCACTCTATCCTTCACAACTATCCTGTAAAACTTGAATCCAACTTAACAACAGAGATCATATTTTTCCTCACATTTGGAACAAACCCGACACCTCCTCCCAAGGTACGAACAGTTCCATTAAACACCTTGAATCAATTTCACGTATCTTGCATGCCTCATTATTATCCGTTCGTATGGCACATCCACTACTAGGTACAAACTTATGAAAGAGATCTTTACTCCGACAGATATGAAAAGAACATCCTGAATCAACAAACCACTCAGAATCATTCTGAAGATCCGATGAATTTAAGATCGTGTAGAACTTTCCATTGTCGCTGTCATGGTTCCCTTCTGCCACATTCGGAGAATATGACTTTCTCCCTCTATTTTGTTTCTCTGGACACTCCATCTTGTAATGTCCGAACTGATGACACTTATTGCACTCCATCTGAGATGTGTCTTTCGTCCTTCTCTTGGACTTGAACCTTGCTATTAAGTTTTCTTCATCTTTGATTGAAATTGGGTTCAACTTACTCCCATCAAGCATCGCAAAAATAATATCAACAACCTTCAAATCATCTATCTCGACAAGTAAGGTTATCTTGAGTCTAAAATAGAAACTTGAAAACGACTTCAATAAGATAACACCTAATCTTCCAAGGCTATTTTCACTTTTAAACTGATCAATTGAGTCATCAATTTGTTGAACTTGCTATATGATCATTCAGGAGTACTCCTTCCTTAATCTTTAAATCGAATAGGTCTATCCTCAAGAAGGACTTATTTGACAATAATTTTGACATATAGATCTTCTACAATTTCTTCCACAACATACATTGAGAGAAGTCTTTGACCAAACCTGATATTTCAATTTTGACGCGAGACTTAAACGAATGATAGTTGTCGTTTTCTTTTCCATCTCCACCCAAAGTTCTTTTTCATGTCAACGGACTTTTTGTCTTCAAATGTTATTCCGTGTTAGACTAAGATATTCTTAATCGTATTGTGTTGAGTACATCCCTCATTTGTAATTTGCTATAAGATCCTTTGTGTTATGTGGACACAAGTTGTGAATATTGTGACACGAGGAAAATAGCATGCATCTCCCATCTCTTCACCTTTTTACTATCAATACAGAAGGACCTAGAATTTTCTAGTGTCTCCAAACACTGCCATCAATCTCACACAAAATAAAACCGACCGCAATTTGAATCTCAAATCTAATAAAATCAACATTTTCAACTCGACCATTGAAACAAATAGATTATCTGTTGAGTATCATCACTCAGCGCACCATGAACAATAACAACTCCAACATGGAAATGGCCGACCCTTCAGCCGCTGCTGCCGCCGCCTCAGAGGACGCCGTCAGAGGGTTGATCGTATTGGCAAGGCAACTGGTTGATCAGGGCAAACCCTCTCAAGCCCTTCAAGCTGTAATTCACCAATCACTTTTTCTTGGTTCAAATCTTAATTTTATCGCGAGTAGATTAGGAAAGAACTTGTAGGTATTGGTTCTTTTCTTGAATTGTGACTGCCCAGTTACTCAAACTTGGTGATGATGATGTTCTTGATTGAATGATGTGATTTTGGGGATGAATTGATTGGTGGAGAGTGGGATTTTGAGGATTTTTGGGATTTGCTTCAGAACTTTGGCTGATCTGTGTAGTTGAAACAATGTGTGGATTCGGATTCGGGTGAGGAAGAGTAATCGCGAATGGGTTTCGATTGGTTTGTGTATTTAGATGTCTTTCGTTTGTTGTTTGTTTCCTGTTTTGGAGGTTGATATCGGTTGGATGAATTTGGAGCGGGGTTCTAGTTCGGCTAAGTTGTTGCATAATGTTGGTGGTGGATGATACCGTTCGTTTTAGTTTCTGTTGAATTGTTTTCTCTGGGGTGTTTGGAGAAGTGCTCATTCCCTATTTTGGTTTTGAGAATTATGTCGATCAGTAGTTCAAGGTTATTGATTTATAGATTGGTGTTTCTTGCTAGTATCTGATGTGTGTTGGGTATCTAAGAGACTACTTCGAGGACAATGACAAATAGGATGTTCTTGATGGCAAAATACTGAGTAGGGTGGAATGTTTAGAATCGCTAGTACCGTAGTATGATGTGTGGAACTTGGGTCTTTTGCAGAATTATCTGGGGAACTTGGTATATGTATCATTTTTGTCCATTTCATTGTTCTATACCATTCTTGGGTGGCCAGAGTTCGTTCCACAGTCTTTGTGGTTGGCGTCTTTTAATCCATTGTTGAATATGATCACCTCACAGGTGAAACATGGAACAAATATGTGGTCTTTGTTTTTTTGTTTTTTTTGTTCCCCACTTGGTGTCTGCTTCTACATCATTACCATATTAGCAACTCTTATTGGCACCCTGCTGCTGAGCAAGAGATGTAACATACGTGCAATTCTCACTTTTGGAGTTCCTTTATTCTGTTAGAAAGCCTTTGCAAAGCAGGTGACTTAAAGTGGTTAAAGAAAGTGAGATTGGTGGTTGAGTAGTTTTGTCGCTTTTTTAGCCATCCGAGCTTCCCTGTGAACAGTGTTAGGTTCTAGGCTTCAGCTTCTGCTGTTAGATTGTGGCGTTAAGTGAAAACGAATGGCTTATGATGTGATATTCTGCTACGAAAAAGGATGCCTTGGCAACGGTATCTGTTGATGACCTTATTTCTTGGTTCTCTGCTTGAGGTGTTTTGGTTAAGATCTAGTCATATGCAGCAGTCCAAATATTAGCTATAGTTCATAGTCATTGTTATGTATTCAGCATTTCCTGCAAGATATATACCTCTCGTTTTAGAATAGGACTAATTTCTACTTTCAATACAAGCAGGTTGTTATGGCCATGAAAACAACTGGCGGAGAGGCGGCCGTGTTTCAGATTTTGCAACGGGCTCGTGAGCTTTACAGAAGCAAACTGCAGACTAGTTCTGATGCCGACCAATTAGCTTCTTTGTTTGCTCAGTGTGCAATCGCTGAAGCCCAGCCTGCCACTGGGCCAGTACCGCCCCTGTCACCTTCAACATCGAGCATCACATCTGCTCCAGGAGTTGTACCTGATGGCTATGGAACATCGATTCTAGCAGAGACCGGGAGGACGCAGATCGTACTAGATGCCTTTGCAGATGGCAGCAGCTTCATTTGCTTGCAGTGTGGGGGGCTAGTTAGCGTGAACCGCAGGGATGAGCATTATGCATATTGGTGCCAGCTATGACCATGTAATGCAAGCATTGCCGGGGTGGCATACAATATACTTGATCAGTCTGGTGCTGGTTTCAGCTCGCACCCATCTAAAACACACGTACTTGAGTCTTGATCTATACTCAAAATGGCAGGACTCTTTGCTGCGTGAGGTTGCATTGATGTGGCATTTGCGTTGGGGACTGTCTTCAAGTTTTGTATCAGGAGAAACATCCTGTGTAAAAAGTATGTTTGTCTGAGTTCTACCCTATTTTTTCAGTCAGTGTTTTTGTAACGAGGAACTGCATGCACATGTTAGAAGTCGCATCAGAATAATCATAGTTTTGCTGCTTGTTTTGCAAATAGATAAACATCGAATGTGAATTTGTAGGTATGTATCTTGCTTGCGTCTGAGCACGTCTCAAGCAAATGGATCAGATAGATGAAAGAACACACAATTGTGTTGACAGATGAGAGATAACACAATGATGTTTGATGCAACAGGAAATTCTTTTTCTGTAACTCGGAATCGGCATTGTAACCAAAAACAATACAAACTATGTCAGAATAGGTTCACCCTCACTATTACAAACTGTGAACATACCTGGTTATGTATACAAACTCACTTCCCATGCACGGGATTTACGATGCAACAAGTTACTCATGCTTGTACGTTTGACTATAATTAAACCCATTAGATACAGCTAACAAAAGAATCAATCCCCCCAGCGAAGTTAAGAAGAAATCTTCGTGTTAGATGTCATCTCCTTGAGCAATCCGAAGCTTCGAATCAGCAAAATGTGACTTTATTTGGACTGGGGCAATATCCTGTCAATACATAGCTGATCGCCAACAGCATCTTGGAGCTCGTTATATGATGCAACCAGTGCAATCGCCAAAGAATAAACAGCTCACACACTATTTACTGAAATTCTAGCCTGTGGAGAACTACACAAAAAAGGAGCGAAGCCAACAGCAAGCAGACATCCTCACGGCCAAATTTACCTAAGCAAGAAAGGGAAAACAAGAAATGGTTCCGAGATTTAGAAAACCCACTTTGAGTCTACACGAACTTGGGAAACTCATGAGCGCACTGACTGACCTGTAGTTTGTGAGATCACGCCCTATTGATCTGGAAATAAGGATATGCAGCATTAGAATGTACAGTGACCATCAGATGACAGTAGCATCACTATACGCCTGTCAAAGCATGCGGCCGAGGCCTGGACCGTATGACTGTCTCGTCGCAGTGCTTGATCCACTCAGAGAGTCTCCATGGTTTTTGCCATTTCCACTTGAACTGGATTAGCCACTGATGATGACTCCTCTTCCATCTCCACAGCTTCCCTGATTGACCTGCAACTGCGAGTTTCTTCATTGATCGTTGCCCAAGTGGTATCATCTGCAAGTAGAAAAGATTAAGAAGTCTCCAACTCGAGAGAATAGGAACCCAGTACCCACAATAAGAGAAGTAGGCAAGCACCTTTCTTGCATCTATAAAGGCTGCTGAGTCTCTTGTTGAGCCGTTGGCTATGCCTGGTGTATACTTGAGCTGCTTCTGGACAGGTGAAAGTATGGGAGACACTGAACCGTTCAGATCATCAGTATATAGTTTCTGTGAAACTGGTGAGACGGGAGCCATTGCTGTTTCTTGCTCCCTTAGTTTCAGCTCCTGCTCGACTTCTTTTCTCCGAGTCTCACTCTGTCTGAGAAGGCCAACCAGTTCTTTGAGTTGCTCTTTCACTTCCTTGACTTCAGCTTGCTGGTCATATAATTGGCATCTGAAAAAATATATGACCGTATCAACATCTTATACAAATCATTTTTGAACCTGGCACTGCTCGATAATTTATTACGCATCCTCTGAAAACTAAATCACAAAATTCTAAATCACCGCCTAGGCCATATTGGTGTTCTACTGCCCAACTGCAGAAATAAATTGACAGGAAACACTACAGGTGGAGATTTTGTTACCGTTATCTATCTAAAATGCTACGATATTTCAATGATATGCCAGTCAAGTGATTTGCACATGACAACAGACCTATTAAAATTAAAATCAAGCAAGCAAGAAAAGAAGAAGAAAAATAAAAGCATCGCACAAGAAGCACCTCGCTTCAGCAAGAGAGTTGAACATATACTGGAGAAGGCTCTTTGCATCTCCCATTGAACGCAGTTGGTTCCAACGGCCACGATTGCTGAAAGCCTGTTCTCTCTCTTCTGCTTCTGAAAGTTGTGATGCCATTGAGACTAGTGAATTTGATGTCAAGCTCAGCATGCTTTCAAGAGAAGCTGCTCTCGCCATTCTTGCAGTTGGCGACATGGATGATACTCTGATCGGCACAGTAAAAAGAGAAGTTATATCATACTGATAAGAGCACAAACAATATAAATACAGGTACTTTCTGCTATCTCATGCAAGAAAAGATATCAATTTTCCATAGATTATACCTTGAGAAACCATTCTTCCCATTTGGAGGACTAAGCCCCTTAGAAGTAAGGTCTTCAACTTGTCTCAGCACAGCTAGCTCTTCCGCTAATGCCGCACGTCTGCAGAAGGGCGAGAGGTAAATACTTTGCAACATAACAAATTACCATAGTTGAATAATTCCTGTCGAGAGAATGCCTACACTTTTTTCTGCTTCTCATACTCGGTGTGAACCTCATGTATATTAACCATGACTTCCAGCTCGTTATCAAGCCACCGAAGCAGGGCTTTCTCATTTGTCTAAGGGTAAAAACCTTCAGTTAGCATCTGGCCGAGGCTGAAAATAGCATCATCTCAATACAGAACCAAATTATTTGAGCTACCTGTCGATTTGCTCCATGGCCATTAGATATACCTGGATGACAGAATCAACAAATGGAAAAAGGACATATTATTACAATACTCAGAGAACTTTTAAATTTTATTCCAGTTCCTGTATTTGATATGCTGTATCTAAAATTGTATTAAGCATCCGACACAATCAGCTGGTACCTGAGTTATCACGCCCAGATGATTTACGGGCATCTAGCAACTCCTTTAGTCTCCTCGTGGCCATTGCAGCTTCTTCTGTTTTCCGTTGAAGCACCTGAGATAAAGCCTCAAGGTTGAGTGCATGGATTGTAATCACACCGGCGGGGTATCCAAAATCACCTACTTCAATGTAAAACTCACAATCCTATATGCTAGAAGGAAAAGAGATTTTTATTTTTATTTATTTTTTGTGGAATGGAAAGAAGATTGTTGTCTACTCGAACTTCAAAAAGAAGAAAACAATAAAATGGATGTAAGAACAACAATCTCACCATTTTCTGGCGTTGGTTTAAAGCTTGAAGCTTATGTCTTTCATACTCATTCCTGCGTCCCTCCTTCCTTAACTGTTCTTGGATTAAATAAAGGAACTCAACAGAATCAATAGAGAGACGATACAAACATGGATCAATGAGTGAGCAGAAGACCAGTTAGGCAGGGCATTGGCATTAGATTCATATGCATAATACTTGCAAACAGATGGATATAGATAGTCATCAGAAAAGCTCGGCACCTGCAAAAGTTCTTTCTCTCGAGAAGCTTTCCACTGTCGGAATTGTTCTGCCTCTTGCTTAATTTTATGTTGCAATTGAACCTGTAGTTTAATTGGAATATAAAAAGCGCATAATAATAGCAACATGGACTAGACCAATTATTTGTTGCGGAACCTACCTTTTGTCCTTTGATGAAACGTATTTCCTCTTGCAATCGCTTTGCTGCTTCTTCACTCTTCTGCTTTTGCTTTAACAGTTGAACCTGGTTCTCCTGCTTCTTTTTGAGATCTTGAATCTGGAAAAAGCAATACCGTTAAGCTACAAAATATATCCCCGTACATTGTATCTTAAATATGAGTTTGGGGCAGAGTGGGTTCCTCTATGCACTAACAGAGAAAGTGTGACAAGAGATGACAAGTTTGAATCTTGTTATCTCCATCAACTCATGTTAAGGAGGGATGGCCTGTGCTTCAAGCCTAAAGAGCATTAGAATGGTGGCGTGCAATTATATCACAGCATATCCATAGGAACATTGCCAAAAGAGTCTTACCTGTGCCTCTAGTGCTTTTAATTTCTGTGAATGAGTATCTTGAAACTTTTGAGCCTGTCCATCTGAAGACGCGGCAAGATTTTCAACCTCAGTCAAAAGGCGGTCTCTTTCTTGCTGCGTTAATCAGCACAATACTTGGTAAGATAAAACAGGACAGTGAAAATTTAAAAAGAAAGGGCATAGTCCTCCAACCTGTACAGCTCTTTTCTCATGCTCAAGTTCAATGATTTTCTTTCCGAAATGCTGTTTAAGAGTCTCCGTGTCGCCATCACCAAAAAGTTTCATCTCAGACTGCATAAAATAAATTAGGAAAAAGACCCCTCAGCATTGATGTATCTTAATCCATGGAACACAATCGCAGTACACAGGACATATCAGTAACAGTAGTATCATCTGAACAAGAACGGATGTGAACTGAGCGAGAGAGGCAGAGAGAGTTGTGAACAAGATAAAACAAAAAACGGCTAGACAACTCATTTGTCTTTTTTCTCGAACGACACGTAATGTTCTCTTAGTAAAGAACTAAGAATTGATAGTCTTACTTCCTTCTGTTCCAAACGCTTATTCAAGTCGTTTAACTCCTTATCCATAGTAGTCTGTAGAACTTTATGCTCCCATTCTTTGGCAGTTTCTTCGTCAATCTCTCTTGAACCACCTGCCAGAATTGTTTAGTGTCACATAGTTGATCAACTTGTATGCGCAAGGAAACCAATTTTACGTGCATCGAGGAAAATAGCAATGAAAAGGAACAAGGTAAATATCATATACAAAACAGAACCCATTACCAGTAGTACTAAGTACCACATAAGTTACCAGAGTCATGCAAATTCACAGGCTTACCCATGACTATTTCACCCATTTGATAGTCAGACGGTTCAATGCTCGGGAAACCCCTTTTCAGCCCATCATTTTTCGCCATAAATATTTCACCATCCTAAAATAAGGCAGCCCAAATTACAAGCTAGATGTTAATCAAGCAGCCCAACAAATTCAGTTTTGTAAAAGAAAAAAGAAAAAAGAATAACAACGAGAATAACTTTACACTAAACCTGTGCATATGGATCAGTATGATCCAGAACAGTTGGCCCATTACGATATTGATTAAGCTCCCTCAGTAGATCAAGATTAGTAGCTTCGAGCCAAGAAATCCTTTCCTTCAATACCTACAGTGATCACATATATTCAGTGGATCACAGCCACCAAGTCTAAAGGTAGGCCCACTTCAGAATGTTACATACGTGTTAACATGGCTACATACCTGAATTTCATGCGATGACGCCCCTTGTCCACGGGCACAAAGTTCTGCCTGCAAGTATTCCAGTTGCTGCCGCATTTTGATCATCTCGCTAGATATTGGATCTCTATTCACCTATACACCAATCATCCAAAACCCAGAACAAATCTCACCACCATGAGGCTTCATGCTTGTAGCTAGATAACGTGATGAAGAAAACATAAGGAGTACAAAATCCTTACAACAGGCTTATTTTGAATGTTGCGCGCACGATTTGCATACTTGAGTGTGTTGAGAGTTTCCTCAGCATTGATATCGGCTGGACTGATGCATGCTGGATAATAACAAAATGTCAACGCATGAAAATAAAATAAATAGAGCTCTTGTAATCATGATCACTTTAAGATGAGTACCTAAATAAGTCAACAAAGACAATATTTGAAGATTTCAACTTGTTCATTGAAGAAATTACAGATTGTATTGGGAGCCTAGACTCTTGCGTATAATCGTAAGGGATCTAAGCATTTGGATATTATACAAATGGCCCATTAAAATGCAAGAGATAGTCACCATAATAACAGCAAAAGGTCTGTACATCCAATTTCATGTTTGAAATTGCTCCCATTACCGTCATCAATTCTATTTTGGCCCAACAATGGATAATTGGATATTCCACACAACAACATTATCTGGCTGGTAAAGCATCCCGATGAATTTACACTCTTTAAAGATTTCACATATCCGTTAATCACATTCAGCAAATGAAGGCAATATTTTGCATGTGTGATATCGTTCTTCAAGTGGAAGGTAAACCATACCCAGGAAGAAATTTTCACTAGGCATTCTAAGTTGAAAATATTGACAGGAACTGTGGAGCAAAGGTAATTTTCCTTGGAGATACTTAAGTCGGCATGAGAAGTGGTAATCAGAACTCAAACACAAAAATATAAAATCAATGGTTCCAGCCTGTATTCAGTATAGTCCCAACACTTTTTTCTTTTTTGAAGGTGAAAACAATCAACTCACAAGAAAGATGGTTTACCTATCATGACGGTTCTGCTGTTACCGCCAAGCGAATCCTGCCCACCAAAAAAATCAAAAGTCAATCAACAAATAGACTAGGCCACCTTACAAAAACATTTTAGTGACATGACTGTTATACCTGCAACAGCCTTGTTAGTTTGCTGTCTCGATAAGGAACATGCACACCCTCTTTTCTCTTCTTGTCATCCCCTAGAGCGCTTATAACATTGCCAAGGGCAAGAAGACCCTTGTTAATGTGGACCCCTGAACATAGATCATGTCGTGAATTTCATTGTTTGCATCACCATATTGGGAATAAGGCATCAAAGGAAGAAGTAAATGTTAAACTCTCGACCAACCTTCTTTGAAACGCATGCCATCAGAACCAGTTCTTTTGGCTCGTTCAGACCCCGCAAGATCTACCAAATGCAATTTAGCACAAAGGTATTCGTCGCTTATGCCATCGCTGGAATCACTGTCTACTGAAGCAGCTGGATTAAACTTCCGCATTTGTTCTAGCGTGATTGTGAAGATGGCATGTGACCGACTACCATTAGATGGAAACGAGAACAAGTCAGGAAAAACTTGGCATTTGATGGTTTATTGGAAAAGCTGAATCCAGCTAAGTCATGGACAATTTAAACTGATGCTGACAGCTGATTAAGATGACCAAATGTAAGTTTCCACACATGAGTTATATATTCCAGTCTCCAGATAAGATAACGCCACGACTCGGATATCTACCTCGATTGATTGTTCATGTTTGTGCTCCCTGTCGCCCTGCTGAATGATCCTTGTTCAAGACAAGATGCCATTTCTTTCAATGATCCCACAGCCACTTCAGTAGATCCAGCAAGTGTGATCACGCCGTTTGACGACTCTCTTATCTGTATTGGAGGCTTTCCGGGTACGTTAATTTTAGCAGGAGAACCATTGGAATCTGCTTTAGGAGATAAGCTAGGATCAAGTAGGTCTCTCACTTCTTCTTTGTGAATCTGCATGATCAAATGTTCCATATCATACACTTGCTTAATGAAGACAACCTACATTACTTCACATCTCCTTAGCCCTGCTCATAGAATTCCATAAGAAAATGGAAAATTAATGTGCTAGAGTTCATGAAAGTTGACACATTACATAGAGTGAGACAGAAGAAGGGAGGACGGAGAGGCTGATAATATCACTCGAGTTTACCTCAATGAAAGAAACATGCAACTGGAATTCGATCCGATGCTTCAAGGTTTCGATCTTACTAAAGAGTGCATTCATTACTTGAGGAATGAGTCCTGTTTGTCCACCTTCCTTGAATCCAGTACCCATGGTGTATGTTTTTCCTGAACCAGTCTGCAAACATGGAGAAAGCCTGAAGTTGTGAACGGCAGACACAGGAAGTAACGACTACAGCGAGATCTATATGGGCAAAGTATTACCTGACCATATGCAAGGACGGTAGCATTATATCCTTGAAAGAGGCCATCGACCAATGGGGCAATACACTCCTCAAACATGGCCGAGGATGGAGAACCAGTACTTCCATAGACATGATCAAATGTGAAGGAATGTGAACCGATTTGTATCTGCACATAAGCAAGCTTAGCACCTATAGATCCGCAAACGGAAACTACAATGTGAAGTGTTAGCAGATTGCAATTCGACTCCAGTTTACTGGATTCCCTTGGACTATTCCAAGAACAAGTGCTATAGTTTTATTCTTTCTTTGAAGTAAGATAACCATGAACATAGATCATTCTTGTTCTCAATCAGATACATGCGTGAAGGGAAGTCTCAATTTTAGCAATGTTTTAATCATATAGACTACGTTGTTCAATAGATCTACAGACCCTGTGATCTCCTCACCTCGAATTTTGTTGGTATGCTGTGTCGAATCCTATTACACCAGAAACTCAAAGATGTAATAACAAGACACAGTACCAGAATATTGTTCGCACTATTGCATCTTAACGCACTCCCTATGCCACGTGTTGAGAGTAAACTCGCCTTCTGTTGTTCTGTCCTAGGGAAATACATAAGTGCTACAATTCAAACTCATGATCACTAGTCGCATTTGCAGTAATACTATGTTCAATGGATCCAGATCACCAAAATCACAACCTCGCAGCAACAAGATCCGGATTGACATTGTATCTTAACCAGACCAGATGTACCCTAGAGGCCAAGCCATCATTTATAGACAAATTCCATCCAAATTATACATTTTGGGAAATTAGCTCCATAACCATTTAATTCAACAATGAATAGACCATTCAATGCCCATCCAAATGACAGGAACTTTTAACACTTGCCAAATTTTCCAATTATGGATAATCCAACCAAAACCAAGCATCTTTCTCAATTTGTAGTCATCTACCTGTTAATTGCAAATAATAAACCCAACTTATCAGCCCTCAGATTCCTAGTCAAGTGGGGTAAAAAATTTGGCACTGATTCTGAAGAACAAGAAGCACCAGATCACAGTCTCATTTGAATTGTACCATGAAAGACAGCAACATCAGCACATGGCCAGACATGCAATGCAGAAAATTAGGTCCATCAAGGAATTGAAAGTTCATAAATTCATCCAACTTCTCAACAGAGGGAAAAAAAGTGACAACAATAATCACAATGGCCAAGAAAATCCCAGAAAGTCCAACAAAAGTGGGAAAAATATACTGTAAAAGAACTAATTAATGCAATTCCATAATTGCATAAAAGAAGCAGCATTGGGAAGACAGATAAGCAATGAGTGTATAATCAGAAACTGAATTTCCACGCAAGTTTCAAAATCACCGGTTTATAGTTGTAAAGCAAAAACAAACAAATCAGCAAAAATCAAGCAGAATACTTGGGCAATTGATAGAAAATAAATGTATTCCAAAGATATTACACGGAAAAAAATTGGCACCAAGCCTTGGATTATTCATTCATTCATGCATTCAATAATTCATTCATTCATCAAGATTCCCTAGATCCTCCAAACACTTCACTTCACCAATAATAAAATCCATTGATTTTGCACAAACAATAGCGAATCTAGATCCAAATCTCCCCAAAATCAAATTAATATTAGCACCATGATCATCCCAAACTCAAAAAAATCACACTTCTTCATCAAAAAAATAAAATCAAAAATCAATCTCAGTCATAGTTGCAATTCATCACTGGGGCAAATGGGTACCTGTGGTTTGCCATTAACAACATTGACACAATCTTTACACCCCTGAATCCTCTCATCTCCTATCAACGGCCGGACATGAAGAGCCACCTTGACACTACACTCATCTCCGCCGCCGCCGCCGCCGCCGTCCATCATGCACAGCCTCTACCACTGTCTAGGAGTGAAATTTCTCAACTGGGTAAGTGAGAAATGGGCTAAATTGGATGTAGTAAAAGGGAAATTGTCCCAAACCCAACTCACCAAGAACGTCCTACTGTGGAAAAGATTGTGACTTTGATTGAATGACTTTGATTGAAATAAGGAACAGTGATGCTTCAACTGAAATACCCAGATGAAGAAAATGGGAAATTTAGGGTTGAATATGTATATGAACTGAAAAGGAGGCAGCAAAGGCGGATGAAGAAGATGAGGAAGAAGACAAGAACAGGAACCACCACTATGTGGTTTGGTGTAGGCTACAAGGGTTTGGTGATGAGAGAGTTTGGTATAGTATGGTATAGCATAGAATAGCAATGGTGTGTGTGTGAATGAAGATGATAATGGTGAAGAAGGTGAAGATAGTACTAGAAATTCACAATTGGTGTTGTTGCTATCATTTTCCTTGCTCTTCACTGCACTTCAAATCTTGTGGTTTTTCTTTTTTGTTTTTCTGTATTGTGTTTGTGGCTGCTTGTTGGTCTGGTCTTTCACTCTGCACCAACGGGGCCACTCAAGAAAATTGGCAGTTCACCGTTGAGTTGAGGATGAGGAGATGTGTATATAATCAAGTTACTAAAAGTTAAACAAAAAGTTGGAATATCCTAAAAAATACTCTTCTCTTGACAAAATGATCCAACTCTAAGATAAACCCACCTGGTAAATTTTGATCTACCAGTACCTATTCCTACGAGATTGAATGATTTAGAACTTCATTGGATTAAATGAAATGAAGACTCCGTAAAATATAAAAAAATATTAGAATGTGTGTTAAATTATAAAAATTATAATATAAAAAAAATAAAATCGATAAATTTAACGTATTATTGTAGGATTCTTAATTTTTATAGATCAATTTATTATAATATTATATATAATACAAAATAAGAATTCAAAAAAAAAACTGATACAACAAGGAATATTAAATAATGACATTCCATTGTAAAGTTCAATATCCTCAAAATTTATGATATTGGGATTAATCATTATTAGTATGATCATGATTAGATTCGGAATGTTATGATCATGATATTCGGAATGTTAATCATAAGATTCTTAATTTTTATAGATCAATTTATTATAATATTATATATAATACAAAATAAGAATTAAAAAAAACCTAATATAACAAGGAATATTAAATAATGACATTCCGTTGTAAAGTTCAATATCTTCAAAATTTATGATATTGGGATTAATCATTATTAGTATGATCGTGATTAGATTCGGAATGTTAAGATGTCATGTCAAGGTTGTGAGCTAGAAAATTGCAGAGAAAAGATTGTAATTTGTCTCATAGATCTTATAATAATGGATCGTACATATGAATTTGTGTGTATGTATTGAATTTCAATAAAATTTAATAAAGAATTTATTTAATGATAATTAGATTTAATATAATAATTATGGGATAAGATAATTGATGTAAATAAAAACTTTGATTGATAGAACATAGTGGGCGTGGTAGGAGGAGATAATTTGATTGATTTTATATTTTCTAGATAAAAATTTTTGAAAATAGAAAATATTACAAATATTTTAGGATAATTTAAATAAATAAATATTATATATTTTATAAAACGAAAAAAGCATTAAATTAACAAAAAAAATTTGCAACTTTCCTTTCTATCACGCCCACTTACCATAAGAAGGGATGTGTTACATGTCTATTTTATTTAAAGAAAAAAAAATTATTATTAACAATATATAAATTATGTGTATTGTTAAGACACATAATTATATAGATTTTTTAAAAATTATTTTTATTTTTTAAAATTTTAAATTATTTAATCTTAATTCTTTATTAATCTTTTACCATACATAATAATAATATCATGTTACTTAATCCCTTTATTTAATCAAACCATTAAAAACAACCTTACACAGGGATTTGAACAAAATCTTGCTTGCTAGTGCGAAATCACGAGGTCGCCCCCCTTCACTTTTATCAACGGCTCCATTTGACAGCTGAGCGGAAGTCACTTTCCTCTTCGCTTCGATCAATAGTTTTATTTCTATTCCATTTATTGGAATTCACTCCATCAAGTTGGTCGATTTTTTGTGTTCGTTTCTCATCGACGATTATGCCCTTCCTGGAAGCGTACGGAATACGGAGTTCGTCTTTTTGTTACATTAAATTGCTCTTTTTTTGTCTGATTAATCTACTTGCCATTATTATTGTCCCAGTGAAAATGAATTGTGGGGGATCCAGCTTTAAGTCGGTAAAAATCAATTTTAAACAGCTTTATAATGCTGGAAGGATGTTTGATATATGTTGGAAGTATAGTTTTAAGTAATTTTTTGTTTACCGTTGAATTTATTTTTTAACTGAACAAAGAAATTAAAACTATCTTTGATCAAATAAAATAACTTAAAAATGTTATTTATTATTTTATAAAATAACAAACTATTTATTAAAAAAATAAATCAAATAGTATAACTTTTTACTTCCTTATCCCATAAAAAATACAATGGATTGACTTGATACGCGTATCGATATAAAATTTGACAAGTATATAATGGCGTTCAAATGTAGTTTTTTATAAATCTTTCGGGAAACATTAATAATTGTGTAAATTAAGTATGTTAATCTAATAAAGACTGCAAGACGATCATATTTGATATAAAAATAAGATTTACATTCATACATATACACTACGATCATATTTAATCTAATAGGATTGAAAAAAATACTAAATACCTATAAATATCTTATATCCGTATGGTTAAACAAATCCTATAGTGTACAGTTATTTGTGTAGAGTTATTCCAATCTTCATGTCACGTTTTTCGAATACACTAATTGAAATTTCTGGACGTGCGACGTTTTTTTTTTTTTTTGTAATCCTCGAGCTGAGGCGAATCGTGATTATGTGATGGAGAAATTTAAGAAGATGTTTAGAAGATGGGGAATGAGGACAGCGAAGAAGCACGTGATTCGGGAATTGTAAAGCAAAACAGAAAGCCGATGGTCCCACTATCCCTTCCCAAAGTCTCTCCTCCGACCTTTTAGTATGGAAACAAATAATGTTGCTATCGAACGGAATGTATTTCTAGTGTCCGTTAATTAGTAGTTAAATGGTGTTCTTTAGTACCGGATATGTGATCACGATATTTGCACCAATAATTACTTGATCATCTGTGTCTCATTTATATGACTCATAATATCTTATCAAAAATTAATTTTAAATAATATTTAATTATATCATATGTGTCAATCAAACAGGAAAAAGGAAGAGGAAGAAAGTCCTGTGGGAAGGTAGAGTGGTGGCCAACCTGGTGGTCTCCTACGATCACGTTCTCCCTTCGCTAGCCCCTTGCCTCTCTCTACCACTGCCAGGGAGGGCCCCTCACGCTCGCTTCCCCTCCCTCCCTCCCTCCCCTTCATTTTGGTCAGCCTCGTCTCCGGCCCACCACCACATGTATTTAGTTGGTCCAAAATATCCAAACCAAAACCTCCATTTTCATAGGAGTACTTCCGTTTAGTCCAGTTTACAAAATACAAGGTTCTTCTTAAATCTGACAGCACGGATAGAGTTGAGAGAAATTTCGCTCTACATGCATGGTGAACTTTTTAAAAAACGTTATAAGCGAAATGTTTAATAAATATTTTTTTATTAATTATAACATTTTTTTATTAGTCTCAATATAAATATAATATTTTTTTTATTTAATAAATTTATATTAATATAAACAAACTATCTCATTATCTCCTTATTTTTTCTCTCTTATTCTTTCTCTAAACCCTACTATCTTTAAAATAATATTTTTTCATCAAAATTTATATAAATTCAATATAAACATAAAATTTATATCAAATTAAATTATTATAATTAAATTGAAATGAAAAAGACACTAACTTGAAAATGTGAATCTAGAACCAAATTTCAATGTGGCCTGTACTGGGTTCAGTGGGTTGTGATCTTTTTTTTTTTTTAAAATAAACTTTTATAAATAGTACACAGCGTAAGGTAAATGCTACAATGATAGATTTTTGTGAAACTTTGAAAATCAACGTCACTGTATATAAGTTGATTTTTACATTGATCAAAGATTAATTACCAAGTTCAAGAGAGTAATCTTAATAGTGGTGTAGAAAACGACTAACCAATTCCTACGGACAATCCAAATACGCTTTTACACTTAGCTTTAAGGCCCTCAACTTTTCGATGTATGTATATATTCCATACAGCCGTTTTCTCATGTTGGACGTTTTACTTTACCACTATCCCCACACGCGGCTCCACCGGCCTGTGAAATTTCATATGCTCTGGTGATCAGTCATATGTTCCAAATCGTACACTTCTAAGATTCCTTGTCGCAGTTGTGGTTGTCTTTGCCTCTGGCGAGGTAATCTACAACGCAAGCAAACACAAATGTTTGATAGTACTCTGTAGATGATTAGTTGGTACAATCGCATTGCGATATCTGAAAATCGAATATTCGAATTATGTCGTTTTTATATACATTACATGGTTTATTATATTCGTAATTCAGTCTTTTCCTAATTCATCTGCATTTTGTTATAAGTGTCACATGTCGTTATACACGCAAATTAATTCTTTCTTAAAATATGCAATATAACATAATAACGAGGGATATCGATTCCATGAGAAACTGAAATTCTGCAATATTATTTTTAAGAATGACGTGAATAAAATCTAACTCGTTCAATTAAATTGGGGGGATAAAAGTAATAATGAAAATATATTACCAGTTAAGCTAATTATTTATAAAAACTAAAATAATGAGGATAATATTTTCCCATTGAAGTTCAATATGTTTGAAGCTAGCAAGGATCTATATAGCTTCGCTCAAGATTTATGGGGCTTAATCATTGATCACGTACGTAATCCGACTATTTAAATAGGTAATGTAGAATAGACATTCTATTTTTCTTCCGTAATAGTTAGTCGTGTAGATCCATCAATTAACCCTAATCTACCCTTGTTAATTTAATCCAAAAGAGAACGAATCAAACAAGTTAGAGTGAAATTACATAGATATCATCATCTCATACTTCATACAACTAAAAGAGAGCTTTCAAAATTATACTAGATCTAAATTACGTGAACTTTAACAACTTAGAATCAAGAGAGCCTAACTCTAGTTATTAGTTGCTACTACACTTAACCAGAAAGAAAGTTGATCAAGTTAGCCATGATAGAAGCATGCAATTCTATATAGCTGGTCAAATTACATAGATCACAAACATATGATAAAATCCGTTCAAGTTCACATTAATATTTAACATCATCAACTATGAAATAACGCATAAATCAAGCCTCATAAACCATAAATAATAGAGATCTGTCACATAACCTTGCTACAAAGATCTACTCGCTAATCATGTAAATTATCACAAACATCAACATAAAAAAAGAACCATCTATAATCATAAAGAGATATGAGTTCAGAAAGGTCTGATGAACAATAAAGATCCAGTCTTGCGATGATCTCTGAAGAAAATGAAAAACGATCCTCGTCTCGAAAACAAAGATCAATTTCTTAGAAAAGAAAAAAAAAATAGAAATTAGGGTTTCTCTATTGTCATCATCTCCGAGATCTAAAAATAATTATTCTCCTCTCAAAACAACGAACAATAAGAGGGTATATATATATATATATATAGGAGTTAAATAAAACATAACAAACTAAAAAAAAATAGAAATCTCGTTCTCTAGCAATTCACGGCGTAACACATCAGAGGTCACAGCCGTAAACTAGGCCAAATCCAGTCTTGTGCTTCCGGTGTGATACTTCACGGGCGTGACTCGATGATTCACGGCCGTGACATGCTATATTGCCTTCAAATACCATATTTTTCATCTCACAGGTTTTGGTCGTGTTCTTCATAATTTTTGTCAATTCATCATTTTTCCGTATCGGTTAGCTCCGATTTGTATCTTAACACATAAAACATTTCAAATCAATGTTATTCTGTAATAAAAACACGAAACACAGTAATATGGATGTCCCAAAATTATGTTAAAACAACACAAATAACAATAAAACAATACTCAAACGAAGAATTGCCTAGAAAAAAACATGACTATTTGCATAGTTATCAATGAGCTTTCGATTCATTGCGGCGATCTGATTGGAAGTCGTCCAAAAGAATAAGAAAGAACACAAAACGTTTTCAATCGCTTTTGTCACTGATGGTAATAGGGCAACAACTAGCATTTTGTTGCTAATGTTTTTTTATTGATGAAGTATAATTTCCTTTTTTTTCATCCTTCATAAAATTATTTTTCAACGTTAAACAGTTCTATTTTGGTTAACGTTAAACAATAACTTAATTTGGTAGTTGATTCTGGTGCTTGATCAATCTGATGAATTAACTGTTTGCTGATGTTGAAGCAACATCTCACAATCTCATGATCAGTCACCAACCTTTTAAATAAATCTTGTCTTTTAATTTTGAGTGTTTAGATGTAACCCTTTCCCAACCGTTAGAAACACATTCTTGGAACAATTAAAATCTAAAATAAGCTTTGACGACATCAATAGTCGGCAAAACGATCATGACATAAGCAGTCAGCAAGACGGGTTTGAAGCACATCTTTAGTTACTTGGCACTAATTGATCGATCGACATAATATAGAACAGTATAGTTACGGTAAGATCCTAATTTTCTTTAGGAACGATGCTCCATTTCATGGTACTTGATCTTGCTTTATATATAGCTAATGAGAACATTCTTACAATCTGTTAGCCATTCATTTTAATTTGTTGTTGGATGGACTAAGCCAGCCCATCAAACCCATATCTTAATGGTCTAACGAACTCCTTCAGCATATCTATGATCGGCCGCAAAATTTCTCATATATGGCAAATGCCGACAACAACAAAAGTGATCAGGATGGCACATACTTGTCTGGACGAGGTAATTCGATCAATATTATTTGAATTTTACCGTGACAATTACGTTATGTAAAATACTGGAATGTCAGAAATACTAAGCATGTTTCCGGTATGATTATCATATATAAACGTAACGCACACGTATCTGTCGAACCCTAAGCTCTCCAACGAGGTAAGCAAAGAATCATATACATCGACCAAACCACGAAGGCAAGTCACGAGCAAGTCTCATCATCGTTCTCTTCTATGCAATATTTCCCCACACGCTAGCTTTTTGGAACCCCATATGCATGTGCTCAAACTTTTCAAGATGATCACATGGGATCACACACACATTACATCACATTCTCCTTTTACGTCCCCCCACATCACAAACCAACCATTATTCGCCCCTCAAACACACCAAACTTTCTACCAATAATATACCTTTTCCTCCTTTTTTTTTTTCGAGTGATCATTTTCTAATATATATGATATAGATATATATTTAATTATGATTATCGAGATCATTAAGGAAATAATTAATCCCGGATCATCACATGATCGTGTTAGACTTCTGGATTTTGTTAATCAAGGACGTAATCTTTCACATTGAATTATACGGAAATAGGATGTAGTAGGGATCGATCGATCGATCATGGGAAGCTCGTATGTGGAATTGCTTCTATGGTAAGTTTGCTTTTTCACCATAATGTCTTGTCTTGGATAAAACTTGATAGAATGATCAAAAGGAATTTGATCGAGCTGGAAAAGAAAGCAAGGCATGTGATGTACTTGCAAAAAGGGTGATCAATTGTTTGCGTATTGGTTAATAGTTGGTATATAGCTATACGATCAATCTATTCTATCTTTAAGTTGCAAGAACATTTTGATCAACGACATGTAATGCAAGATCTGATCAGCTTATAAACATCCAGAAACAGACAGGAGCTATGAGTTTAGGCTTCATTGAGAGCTTGTTTGGATGAGTTCACAAAAATTGTACACGATCCTAATGTATGTTATAAATTGACCGAATGGCTACGACTTATGATCGAATTCGTTTATATTCAGTAAGTCATGAAATGACGATGCAAATCATATATGTTACCGAAACCATAAACACTAATCATCTGATACTATGACCCTTCTACAAGTGCAATGTGTCTTCTAAGATATGAAAGATGCCATTCGATCACTCATGGGCCAGCCCAATATGTTCCAGTCCAGCCCAGTCCAGCCCAACCCAACCCAACCCAACCCATGGACCACCTAGTCTCCATCCTCCGCTCATCAAATCACACTTCAGAATCCGAGTCGTCGTCGTGCTCGAGAAAAATCAGCGGCATCATCATCACCGACGACCACCACCACCACGTCGGCGACACAAAACTGAACTCAAATCAACGATGTCAGGTGGAATCGCTCGTTCGAGGCTCGCAGAGGAACGAAAGGCGTGGCGCAAAAACCATCCCCATGTTAGTACTCTTTTTTTCACCATATACTTCGGCGAAATTGTGATTATTATTTGGTAATGATTTTGTGGTTTGATGTTGTGGTGAAATTAGGGTTTTGTGGCGAAGCCAGAGACTGCGGCAGATGGATCGCTGAATTTGATGGTATGGCAGTGTACTATTCCAGGAAAGCAAGGGGTATGGTTTTCGTTCGATTCGAGTTTGATTTATTTTTAAGTTGTATTGTTTGATCGAATTGAACTGAATTGAGTCGAACTTGAGGTGAAGTGATGTGACGTGAGTTTTAGTGCACCGTTCTGCGGTTTTCTTTCTAGCTTTTTTTTTCCGTGGTTCAATTTTTTGGTTTTTGGTGTCAATTTATTTCGTTTATTGCTCGTTTCAGGGTTGTTTAGTATGGTTGTTCAAAACAATGAACCCTTAACTAGAACCAATGACGAAATCAAATAGAGTACCAGTTACCAGAATTAAAATAATCACATTACCTAAAAAGGTTATTGGACAATAGATTTATGAACAGTATGACCAAGGTTAATAATTAATACTAAGAGATAGAATCTAAAATCCTGGTTTTTTTTTTAATTTCTAAGTTTATCATCATCATCATCATCATCATAGCATACCTGACAATTTTGATTTAAGTAACCAAAGATTCTAGTAGTAGACTAGTATAGAAATCATGAATCAAAACCATACCAAGGTGGGTCTTTTGTGAAGTGCACTGTTTCCATTCCATTCCACTGAGTGCACTATCGGTTCAGCACGAGACATGGTTTGCCTTAATTCTGTGAACTATGTTATGATTCTGCAATTTCGTTGGCATCTGTTAAGTTTTTTCCTCTTCCATTGGAAATATCTGCCACAGTGCCATTAGTGGTGCTTGCTAGTGAGTAGTGTGTAGTAAAGTGATTATGTTATTGAATCTTGTAACCCCTTTAGATAGCAGCATTTGTACGACTTGCTTGAAAATGCGGAGTATGGTTTAATTTGGAAGATGTCATGACTACGACACTCTTTAACTTGGTACAGCGCGCACTTGTGGATAACATATTCTGAAGTCCTCGGAGCTTGGTATAGCGTGCACTTGTTGATGGCAATAATCTAATTTATTGTGCCAATTGGTTTTAGAACTTAGGAGTGATGTCCATGCTTCTACAGTTAGGGTTAATGGAATAGCCACTTAAGAGCATGCAGATTGCGGACACTAGTTGAAGAGACAGGAGAAGGAAGGAAGAGTGGGAGAGAGCTGGACCTACTTTGTATATGTTTTACAAATTTGTCTCAGCCTTTTGGTGGCCGATCTTGCTCCTGGGCTTAATTAAAGCATCTTTATTTTGTGCATCATAGATTGTAGGTTTTTTTTTTCTTTCACTGAGGTAGTTTGTGTGGGTTGACCAGTCTATTGTTGGTTTTCCCTTCTCTGATGTAGTAACGTGCAATGGTGTACCATTGCACTCTTTTCATGGCAATCCTAGCACAGGGGTGTTTCATATTGTTCATGAGTTGACCGTGTTTCATATTGTTCATATCATGTTTTTATTCATACCCCCAATGTTGTAAATGTGACTGTAATCCTAAATACAGGGGTGTTTTTAATTTTTCGTTTTCAGATGAGAGGAGTTTGTATGGATGATGATGTTTCGGAAGAACTTTTAGCTCTTAACTTTGTTGTTTATAACCTGTGTAACTCAGATATCATGAGATTTTATTAGTAGTATTATAGGGCAGATTTTCATGGATTGCTAACAGAACTGAGAATAATTTGCGATTAAGCCAAAACTGCTTTCAGGAAAAAAGTCTAGTTTCTAGTGTTATATGTGCAATTTTTAGTTTAAAGGAGTATGTAGTGTCGTATGTCGGCGCCCCTAAGGCCTAGGCGTATGTCGGCGCCCCTAAGGCCTAGGCAATTAGGCGGTGACCAAAGGAGGAAACATAATTTGTATTTAAATAATGATTTATATTTAATTGTTCATAGATTTCACAAGTAGAAGATGATAAACCATCGATAGTTTTACATATAAAATAAAATTTTGTTAACTTATTATGTGAGATCATAGATATACAAAGACCTATCTATAAAACAAAAATTGTTGATCAAATAACAATATTAGTTTAAATTATAAATGTAAAAAAAAGCATATATGATATACGATACAATATATAATCTTATGATTCTCTGCTTCCCAGGTACACAACATACAACTTATAAAAATATGATATGAAACCACATAAACTTTGTTTTTGAGTGGGATTTCATTGATCTTCTGTCTAAAGAGAAGAAGA
>LIEC01006673.1:0-12854 GCA_001925005.1 Drosera capensis
GGCAATTCAAAAATGGAGAAACTCATACCCGCAAAAGGATGAAGCGTGGCAAAATCAAAGAATTCATCAGCAGAACAACCAAAGAGGACCTTAGCAACCCTGCCAAAGCATACAACCACAAAGACCTTGGTATGCTATTGACATCTGCAAACATTACGCCACAGTCAACTCTGTCAAGTCTGCAATTTCCCTAAGTTCAAAACACACCATAAGAATCTGCATTTAACACACAAATTATATCGTAGACCTTATGCCACAACTTTTGATACAATTCGTTCCTCAAATGCTCATAACACTCGCACACTCTTATCTGAAAGAGCCAATACATTGTCAACGTTTCAAGCCCACAAAGGACATTCACTTAACCTCTCCACGTTACAGTACAAATAACATACCTATAACAAACACTATCCATCTAATGGAAAAAAAAAACCACAACATGGACTAACCCGCAAAACCCATGTGATTCAACCAACCCCAGAAACCCTTTTGCTCCCAACAATCACTTAAAACACTAAAACCCATCAAATAACCAACAAATATCTGATTCCCCATCAGGGGTTTATAGTTTTTTCATACAAGGATACGGAAGAGGTGTTTGGAGCCAGACGAGCGAGGGGGGTTGTTAAAAGCCTTGTTGTGATAACAGAACCTGCAGCTGTGAGTGTCATCATGGAGAGGTCTCTCGCAGATTGAGCATACCCTTTAGCAGAACCCGTTGCTGTGGTCCAAAGCAACTATGGTGCACATCACCGTCTCCTTGTCGCCTTCCATGGATTCGCAGATTGGTTTGGTGTTGTTTGTTGAGGGTTCGGTCTCGTCAGTTCTGGGTAGGGTTTTGAGGAATGTTGAAATAAGTCCGGGTGCTCCGAACCACAATGAGTTTGATTTTGGGTACCACAGTAAGCTTACATCGAGTGGTTTAACATATGAGAGAAAAAAGATATCGTTTCACTCATCATTGTCTCTTAATTTCGAGTTGTATGTCAATGAAAATTTGTTTGAAATATATATTTTTTTCGTCTTATAAAAATTACAATAATATATAATAATTATATTATTTAACATGTATTTTGATGCGTTGTTTTTTATTGTAATGATATATTTTGAAATTATATTAGTCTGGTGTTATAAGATATATGTTAAACTATCTTTGATATTTTCACGATAAATTTGAAGAAAATATTGTTTGATCATTCCGCGGACGATTCGTAACTCAAAAAATTTTTCGTCTAATTATCTAAATGATATAATTAATTTGGGACGGAGACAATATATAATACGGATCGTTTCTTTGAGAATGTCTTGATCATGAATTCGACTCCTCATTAAAATACTCACTTTCAAATAGTGTTCATCTTAAGTGATGTACTCTTTCTGTCTCAAAATTGTTGGAACATTTAGATTTGATACGCATATCGATGTAAAATTTGACAATCGTGGCATGACGATCAAACGTAATTTTTTTATAAATTTATAATAAAACATAAATTGTAGTATAAATCATATCAATGATTATATAAATTATATATTTCAATCAAATATATGTTACGAGATAATCAAAAATAATTTGATATAAAAACAGGATTTATATTCGTATTGAATAATATAAAAATACATAAGTGTTTCAAGAATTATGGGAGGAAAGTAGTACTTCTTAATCAGCGCAAATCTAGCTTGTGGTATCATTTAGGGCAAGATTAGCATATCATTCCCACATGATTAGGTAAAATGGAAGATTACATGTTTATGATAGTTACATGCCACAATAAAAAAATTGAAGATACTGAGATAAACAACACAGGAATTTGCAAGGAAAATTTGAATAACGAAAAAAAAATCTACAACACATCATCACCATCAGAAACCCTGATCAGAAAACATCATGTGAAGAGAAAATTATAAATCGTATTAAATCGTACTATGTTACATGACTTGTATTTAAAAATCCACAAAATAAGATAATATCTTAAATGTAGACAAAATAATCGGCATGACCCGTGTGCCGGATGCAGGGCCTGCACGGCCCTGCACAGTGCCTTCAGCCAAGCATACCGCACCGCCGTGTGCAAGCCCTTGTCGGAGGCGCTTCTCCCAGGACCCTTGTCGGCTCACCGGAAACAAAACGTCCATACTGATTCAACATACGACATATCAGTCGAGAACATGAAGTAGTCTACAACCTCAACACACAAGGCCCTCTTGTTTGTTACATTGGAATCAGGTCAATCTCTGATCCTCTACTGGAGTATTACTAGAAGCACTCTATCACAAAAGTTTGCACCACAGGGGCAACAAAATCTACCCACTTATATACCTTCCATCATCATGCTTAATCTTTAAATGACAACTGAGCCAAAGTCTTCACGACACTGCATCTGCCTTGCTTCTTGCATCCCAGTATACTTTCTCCCACTTCTCGACTTGCCAAATCGAGTTGGCTTTTCTCCTCTTAAGCGTCGCAAGTGTGATCTTATCATAAGGAGGAGGCAATGCACAGGGGCTAGTATCAGAAGGGTTCTTACCCATTGATTCCATCATGAACTTCTTCTCCATACCGTCTGCAGGGCAAGCCATCGTCTCGGAGCATAGCTCGGTTGCATCCTCCGGTATTTGAGGCTTGAATTTCAAGAGCTTGGAGTATTCTGTGAGAAGATGGAGCATGTAGTCGTACACCAAGTCCATCTTCAAGTCTTCTTGGATGAACTTGCTGGCAGCTCTTCCGATCTCCTGGGCCTGATACATTGATCGGTTAGAACATGTTTGTGTCCGAAAAACAATACATTTCGGCATGATCCATCTTCAAGTCAAATTGTTTCAGCACATTCATGGCATGGCTGTCACAGAACTTGGAGTACCTTTTGTTTGTGGCGGTTCCCCCATTGAACAGCAAACTTAATGGATCTGCACTTGTCGTCATCACGTACAGGCCAGTAGTGGTACACAGGCATCAGCCCTCTCGAAAAGAAGTCATAATATCGAGGTTTCACAAATAAAGTAACCGAATCACATGCAAGAATGTATTTTTCGCTGACGGACCAAGCTGATCCTTCGATATAGATTTTATACCTGAACAAGTTACAGATGTGAAAAATAAGGCCGTCTAAACACACAAGGCAATCTGATGCTGAATTCATCTTCTTTGGCCTGCGCGGTCAGTGCAGAGAATAATGATGACTTAGAAAGAGAGTAACCATGATATATTCAATCATGTACCTATGAGAGCATTGGTTTGCCAAGTTTGATTGATTATATCCATGCTGTGATTCACCGATCCAATCCTGAAAATAACCAATTTTCATCATCCTCGCAGCTGAAACCCATGCTATTTCTTCCCAGATATCTTTTACTTGGAAAATGAGTAAATCATTCACCGAGTTTGCATTATTGTCGTTTAATACTGGTTAACATAACTTGTAAGGAAGCCCCTGGACTTTCAATTTTCAAACATGAGAGGCTTGAGCTACCCGTACATCAAGTTTGAGATTTCGCGGATTGAGAAGCTAGTTGCAACAATGTTAAGCCTATTGAAAATTAAAAAAATTAAAAAAATTGAGGAATCGAAACAGATCAATCCAGCAAAGGAAGATGCAAGCAACTCCACACGTAAATTACAGCGGAGGCACAACTTAGAGAAAATGCAGTCATCAGATATTGCAAAGCATAAAGAACTAAAACTCAAAGGTTCGTACCTGACCGTATATACGAGCGTCCCAGTCATGACTATCAGAGACATTACACTTTAGCAGGTCCATTCTAGTGTCGGCAACTGCTGGATTCCCTTTCCAGTAAGCATAAGGTTTCCTATCCATCCATCTCGTCCTTCTGTTACCGTCTTTTAGCTCCTCTAGCAAAGACTCCCATGGTTTTATATTAATCTCAGGCCTGTGAGCAACTTAAAATTCAGACTCAAAGTCAATAGTCACCATGATGATATGTTGACATGCTTTGCTGATGCAAGGGTAAGAGGCAGAATCGTGGACTAATCATTCACCAGAAGGCATGAAGTTTTTATTTTGACCAAAGATCTAATTAACTAGATATGGAAAAGTCGATTTTGCTGGATGAGCGAAGAATGCAGCTCCAAAAGGTTGAAGCATTATGAATGCAACTCGCCTTAAGTTAGCATTGCATTGAAACCAGGATCAGACATGCCTATATCGCAACAAAAATGTCGGCAGTTAAACAGCCTCCACAAACGTGAACAATGAAGCAATCTGAAGGTCAGAAAGTCTTGCAGATTGAAGACGCATGCATACACTTCAACAAAGCTAACCACCTAATGCTTTTATAAGACCATGTTTCAAGGTGTATCTGTGAATCTTACCATCCCCAGAAGGACCAATCAGGGAAAACAATGTCCAGTGTTCGATCATCTCCACAATAACGAAACAAAGGAGGGGCAGTAGCATTCCGCTCAGGATAGTCCCTCGATACTATAACTGGCCAATCAACACAATCAAACATGAGCTCCAAATCAGGCACTTTCCCAGGGTACTTCCTCAACAGCTGTGCGATACCCCATAGAGTAAAAGCATCTCGAGTCTGAAATGACTTTTCATACCACTCAACATACGCCCTTCCATCAACAACTACCAACCTGAAATTGGCAGTTTTCCTAGCTCTTTCTACCATTTCCCTAGTGATCCCAGTATCACTCCATGGCTTCAGGTCTTCATAGATCCACCTGAAGTAATCGGGACATGTTCGAGGTGGCAGAGCATTGGGATCCAATTCTGATTCAGTGGGATAGTATGTCGGGCAACTCTGTGAGACATTACCATCCGAACAATTAAGAACGTATTCGATACTCCTTCGAGGCTTTGTCGGAATCATGGCAGGCTCATGTGGGTCAATATCACTGTTGATAGTCCGGTTTGCCATCAGAATTGTTTGCCTCATGGGCGTTTCAACTGCTGGCTGTCATAAACATCACAGTATGCGTAGATGGCGTCAACTACTTCATATATTTATACTATTTCTTTCAGCACAATATCACAGTAAATGTAGGTGATGTGGAGATGGTACAATTCTTTCAGCACAATAATGACACGTCCACAAAAAAGTTTGACGTGAATGGTTTCTGTGAAATTCAATCGCTCGACGTGATTGTACATGTCTATCGTGTGACTGTTATCCACTCGAGCTTCTAGTAGCGTTGGTTTCTCAAAATTTTGGTACAGCAGGTGTCACATCGAGATCACAGTGATACATCACAAACTTTACATGCATGACAGACAGGTATCGTCAACAAAAGTATATCCGACCAAGATCTCAATCGAATTGCACAAAAACACCACATAAGAACCAGAAATCACAACTTGGAGAAAGCAAACCACCAAAAAAGCCACTACACTTACATTGAAATCGATCAAGCGAAGGGAGCAAAACAGTCCGAAGAACAGGAACCCTAACAGCGCCACGACAGCGGTCGGACTAGCCGGCGACTTCGCCATCGGCCACCGCAATGCCTCCACCAACCGCCGATGACACGCGGCAGCTGCCTCCCGTCCCACGCCGCAGCTCCGCATGTCATCCAAATCCGATCGAGTAGCTAACTAACTACTCCTCCACCGCCAACTCTGCTTTGCTAAGAGTTCAGAGTTTGAGCAGTGGCGGATTTGAATTAGAAAAATGGAGAAGGCAAAAGAAGAGGAAGGGGACAAAAATGGAGGAGGGGACCCTGGGGGAGAGAATGGGGGTGGCGTCATTTATTAACCAATTGTTTGTGATTGTTAGTACGTTTTTTTTTCTAAGGCATGACTGTTAGTACGCTACTTAGAAATAAATTGAACACTCCGAATCCGAATTAGGGAAATCCAAGGGATTTTTGATGTTGTTATTAAAATTGAAAAAATCAAAATTAATAATATAAATAAAAATTAATAATGAAAATTAAAATCCTTTTTTGAATTTAAATGATTTTTTGTTAAAGAAATTTTGGATATTATGTTTTAATTAAAAAATTATTTTTTTAATTTTTTAAATATTTAAAAATAAAAAATAAAAATAATATCAAAAATTCTATTTCATTCGTTAATGAAAAAAAAAAAACCTTGGAGCTCGCACAATCCCAAAGTTTCCGATAGTGTTGCTGCATTCAAGACCAGGAAGCAACCGATCCTGTTGGGCCTGCCCGTACTATGCGTACCCAACCACGGGTCCAATAAATTAAGCCCAGCCCACCATCACGGCTAAAACACATAAATGTCAGCAGCAGATGAACATAGGAAGCAAAATTTTCAAGGTATATGTTCATATTCAAATTTTCATGTTTCTGTTTCCCTCAATGCCAGTCATATGCTGTATTCCTTTATTTATTTATTTATTTTTTTTAAATCACTAAGTTTTTTTGAACTCGAAATGCAGTGAGTTTATAACATGAAGCTGGGTTCAAATTGATCGTATAACACCTCAAATTGAATTGCCATAAGTCAAGGGGAGCAGCTGAGATGCCCGTCGGCCACCAAAGAAGTAGAATTCAAGCACCATAATCAATGAAAACATTGTAATGCTGGAAGTGTTGATGCAAGTTTTCTTCTCTTCCATAATTGCTTTCATATAAAGAAAAAAACATCAGATGAAGCCGAAAGTTTATATCATGCGGTCGCTGCGATAAGGACCAGGCGTGAGGACGGATTGCCATACCTCCTTCAACGATCTCAATGCATCGTATTGATTTTCTACGTTAGTAATCGTGAGAATCTTTTATATGGATTATTCATATCACCATCCAATTTTAACAATCTTAATATGTCAATACATATATCACCATCCAAGAGGGGTATCCTTGTTAAAGGTTTTTCATGTTAGGACTCTTCTAATTTAAAGGTCATCAATCAGCACAAAAACAAACAAGAAAACAATTGGCATGGCATGAACCATCATGTCAAAACAAAAACAAACTCGGAGAAGAGGACCACTAAGCAAAAGCAAAGCACACATCTCTTTTCTTTCTCCTCAAAGAACACTCTCAAGAATCCCCAAATATCCCTTTCCATTTTCCACTCAAACAGCAAATATTCCTCTACACTTTGATCATTGATCATCTTCAATGGCTCAGGTACTCCTCTTCTCGACCCTTTGCTTTTTCATGTTCTTGTTTTTCTTCTTCTGATTTTTGATAACATGAAACAAATTTGTTAACAATTTTGTAGAAAGCTGTGCTTAAGGTTCTCACCAGGACGGATGACAGGACGAAGCAGAAGGCGATCGAAGCGGCCGCCGATATATTCGGTTTATACTTTCTACTTTCCTATGTGATTCTTGAACTGGGTTATCATCAGAAAATAGTTTCTGTGTTGTCTGCACCAGGGATAAGACAGCTTATATACTGATAGTCATTCTTGGGTTGTGTCTGATGGGAACAACTGGGTTGTTGTATTGATTGACTATAAATGAGTGATCATGTGATCACGCGAGATGTTAACTTGTTTGTTTGACAGGAGTGGATTCGATAGCGGCGGATCAGAAAGAGCAGAAGCTGACAGTGATCGATCGATGGACGCCGTCGCAGTGGTCAAGAAGCTGAAGAAGGCGTGTAAGATGGTTGATCCGGTGTCCGTCGGGGCGGCCCAGGAGGAGAAGAAGGAAGAGAAAAAGGAAGAGAAAAATGAGGAGACGAAAGAAGAGAAGAAAAACGAGAAAAAAGAGTGTTGGAAAATGAAAACGACAGTAAAAAACGTTTGTGATGCCTTGTATGATTTGCTAGAACTCTTGTATTTTTGGTAAACGAAATTATGATTAATAGCTATTGGGTGGATATAAGGAGGAATTAAGGTAGATATTACTGATAGCTAGCGCGGTAAATGAGTTCAGTTTGGTCGGCTCCGCTGGATCAATAAGAGTTTGGCTTGATAATGCTTGTAGAATCAGTCCGGGCGGGTTAAAGCATATATTTGTGGACTGAGTAAATGAATGAGTCGAGGTTATCGTAACAGGATCACACAGCATCTCTGGTGCAGGCTCCTGTAAGGACTTGCTTACGGTATCCTGCATTAAGCTTGCTTACGGTATCCTGCATTAAGCTTAAGAATAAGGTGTCATGAGGTTCGTAAACAATGCATCGGGATGAAGAAAATACGCAGGGATGGAGTTCGAATAACTCAAGAGCAAACAAATAGAGGAAAATCCATGTACGACCATGATATTATTTCCGTGGTGTTACAGGGTGCTTGATCGCAAGCGGATGCAAGCACATATAGCACAAGGTATCAAGCAAGTAAAAAAATTTCTGCATTGAGATCAAAAATGGAGAGCAACACTAGTTTACAGTCTTTCTATCTCAACATCTTCTGTATCCTTTGAATCTAGATTGGAGATGGACATAATGCCCTTTCTCCAACATATAACTTACAACTTTACTGGCGGCCGAAACCTTCCCAGCCTTCCTCAGATTATTCACTAGGGTACTATACACGAGAAAGTTCGGAGTACAACCTCTGAATTCCATATCCTTGAGCATAGAGCACGCCTCTTCGTATTGCCCAGCGAAGCAAAGTGCACGGATCATTGAATTGTATGTGAACACATTTGGTAGTTTCCCCTCAGAAATCATCTCTTCAAACAATATCTTGGATTTCTCGAGCTCACCTGCCACAGCATACGCTGTGATCATAACGGTGTAGGAAACCACATCAGGGCTGCATCCGTTGTGAATCATCCAGTCAAAAAAATATTGACAGGCATGCAGATTTCCAGCTCTGCTCAGGCCGTCGATCAATGTGGTGAAGTGAAGAACACTTGGATCCACGCCTTCTTCTTTCATGTGCATCAAAAGATCATGTGCAGGTTCCGGCTTATTCTGTCTCCCGAGATAATTGAGAAGGAGATTGTATGTATGAAAGTCTGGGGAAAAACCATTCTTGCCCATCTCATTAAACAACGTAATGAACTGTGTTCTCTTTCCGAGTCTAATTTTAGCCCACAGAACTATGTTATACGTAAAGATATCTGGTGAATAGCCGTCGTCAAGCATTTTCTGATGCACCCACTCAATCAACTTGTAATTGTCTATAGTAACAAGGGAATGCAAGATAGCATTATAGGCATGCTTGAACGGCCTATAGTTAAACGTTTTCGACTTAATGAACCGCTCTACTGTCTGCCTACCCAAACCTTTCTCACCACAAGCACATATCACGATATTAAACGTCCTTGCTGTAGTAACATACCCTTTATCAGTCATCTCATCGACTAATCTCCACATCGCCACAATTTCCCCCGTATCTCCAAAAATCTTCATCACCAAATGATACGCATTTGGTGTGTGCACATAGTTCTCCTGTTGACCCGACCACATGAAGAACTTGTACCCCAACCTGGCACACCTACTCCTGTTTCCAAATTCGATCATCCTCCGGATCTTCAACAACACTTCTCTTACAAGAATCCCTGAAACCCTTACCCCCAACTCATTGAGAGCCGATCTCACATCGAACCCCGGACCATCTTGCCTCAAGATTTCAAAAACCCTATCAGCATCTCTCAATGCACCATCGACAAAACTCTGTCTGACCGACGAGTTCCCTGTAAACTCATATTGGTTATCGTCATCATCCTCGGGAAATTCTAAATACTCACCGGAATCTGAGCTTTGCTTCAACAAATCCTCGATGGGCATATACCCATCATCTGCCCCATCACCACCATAACTCCTATGATCACAGTATCGCCGCACAAAACCACACTGATTCAAGATTCTCGAAATAACCCTTCGACCAAATCGAGCCACGGAGTTCATAAATCAGGAAAATCACAGAACCCAGCAAATGGGCAAACCCTAATATCAATGTAGCTTCAAAATTCTTCACCAAATTCAACAAACCGGTAATCGAACTCGATCCAATAAAAACTGGAGCTTTCCTACATCAAATCACGACAATGGAAGATTCTCAATATAATCCGCAAACTAGATAGAACCACTGAGTTCATACATTAGCCAAACCAATCAACTGGGCAAACCCTAATTCGCAATTAGCTTCAAAATCTCGGGCAAAATCAACAATCCCAGATGTAAATTCAGATACCCATATGAACAGAACATTCAAATAGGGTTTTGATCCCCAAATCGAGATAATTAAATGAAAATGAAGGCTTAGATTTGATTATGCAAGTACTCACAGCAAGGGTCTGAGTAAACAAAGCGTCCACGCTTTGTACTCACAGCAACCACTCACCTCGGTCAGATACTTTGAAAGGTGAAGGTTGGAGAAATGAAGATCTGAGTACTTTGGTGACTGAACTTGGTTTGACATATGTGGGATGCATATGATGGTTTCATTAGTTACATCGAGTTGCACCTTTGTGCATGCGTAATCCGATAAAAATAGTCGTATTCAATACAGATATCTTATACGATGGTCTTTCATTTTGTTAAGTTGGTTATATATTTACAAATAGGAAACGATTTGATCCTGTATGTGAATTTATAGATGTGATAAATTTATATGAAACTTAATGAGAAAATAATATTTTTCATGGTGGAGATATTGACCGTAACGATTTTGAAAATAATATATGCACTATAACATAGAATTATTTTATTGTTTTGATATTTTTATATAGAAAAATATTATTAAATATGATATATTATATATAATTTAAACGATCCAAATAAATAAATATTTTTAAAAGGATGATTTTTTTATTAAAAGAAACTTGAATATAAACCATGGGTTTTCATTTTGTCACACCATCACATGAGTAGTTTTTTTTCTAATTTATCGCTCACGTCATCCCCGGACCAATAATGGTAATACTTTTTTGAGGGGGGAAAAACATATCATCTCGATGATAGTCAATCATTCCATAACCTTGCGTTCACTGATAAAGATCCGACAAACTTCGCATAACTTGTCCTTGGTGCGCCTACACTAAAACGCCATCAAGTCGTTGTTTTCTACATTTTCTACTGTGAAAAGAGTTGTTTTGACAAATCGCTCCATCAAGTAGTGAAAACTTTCTAGGTCTGATATATGATGACCATAACACTCATCGACAAACAACATTCAACTTTGGGTAGCACACCCACAGCGTTGACTGATCCCTCCACAAATGGTACAAATTTGTTTGTTCGGCATGAGGTTGATTATGAATGATTTTTGAGTATTCCAGAGTCCATTCTTCAAGTTTTTGGTTCTCACTGCAAAATAACATTAGAAAAACCTGTTCAACTCACCAATGCGAATCTTTGTTACTCACCAATCGCATCATACAACATACATCAGCATCTCAGTGTTACAAACTTCTGTATCAACTTTACATACCAAGTCCGACTGACTGACTGACTGCTTATTCAGAATTTTGAACACACACATCACTATTGTTTTCTGTATATACAAGAGCCTCAGCACATCACAATGCCGCCTTTTCCTCACTGCTTTCAACTCCAGTCCGATCATCCTCCCCTGAACCAAGAACATATCCAGAAACCAGGTCAGATGACGACAATGGCGTATCCTTGAATGAGCAAATCGAAATCCTATTCCCATCATTTATATATTAACACACCGGTTCAATCTTGAACAAGTTAATTACCTTTCGGGTTGTCCATGAAAGCTTGACCAGGATGAGTCTCACCACCTCTCCCAAACCACGAAGTCACAGCGCTTTTGAACTTGTCCACCGTGCCTTTCCCCGGACTGCCTGTTTGTTCCTCGGCCCTCTCATCCGTCTTCCCTAGTCGTTGCACCACCTCCTCAGACTCCGTCACCCTGCCCTTCGCCTCTTCCTTCGGCTTATGCATTGCACCAAATATCGCCTCAGCTAGCGCCTCATCCTCCTCGCCTGGCTTCAATTTCTCAGCAATATACCCCTTCACTGTCACTCCCTTGTCTTGCACCTCACTGCCTTGCTCATGTTGTCCTCCTGTATCGTGTCCTTTTGACATGGCATCAGCAACTTTATCATACACCGGAGCCAGTTTCTCCTGCACGGTGGTGATCGTTTTCTTTCTATATTCCATAACAGAAGCCGGCTTGGCTTCTTCACCTGTGGCTGGAGGGCTTTCATCCGCCGTGCCATACCCAAGCTTAGAAGCAACCGTATGCGTTGCTTGTGCTGCCTTATCAACAATAAGGGATGTTGCAGCCACTATCTTCTCAGTGTATCCTCTTTCCTGCTGATGCATTCCCTCTCCCTTCGCCTCCGCCTTGTGCTCGGTTTCAGACTTCTTGGTTTCACCCGAGACTGGCTCGGGCATGAACTGATCATGGCTCGGGTTGAATATGGCCTCATCTTGCACATCTGTTGGCTGAGATTTCTCGGTTGTTTCATCATAGATCTTCATTTTGTCCAATGAGCGAAGGATCGGTGTGATTCCTACCTCTTTCCCACCTACACCCAAAATGCAATAGCTAATTACAAATCACAAAACCTTTTAATGCAATCACAGTAAGCTAACATGGCTTTCTAATCTTACCATGTCCTGTAGGATCCACAACTTTACTCTGATGCTTCTCCGCCTCCTCACCGGCCCCTGGAGCGTTAGTTGTTGGGCCTAGGAAAGGCCCAGCCCAAGAAGGAAAAAAACTAGTCTTTTATGCTTTGGCTTTTCCTTGGTTGAGGGAGAGCCGTGCCCAGGTTGTACACCATCGTTGCAAGGGTACATAAAACACACACACACAAAAAACAAAAAAAACAAGAAGAAGAGAGAGCAGCGGGTTGGCGGAGCAACATCTTCTAGTGGCGAAGGTTGTTTTTCAGTAGAAGAGCAGCAGTTTGCTTTCGCTTGGCATAGCAGCAGCTTGTTTTTTGGAGTGGCAGCGCAGCGGCAGCTTGTTTGTCAGTGACAAAGCAGCGGCAGTGTTTTCCAGTGGCAAAGCAGCGGCAGTGTTTTTCAGTGACAAAGCAGC
>LIEC01006674.1:0-29958 GCA_001925005.1 Drosera capensis
TGTACGGTTTGCATTGGAAAGCCAAGTAACAAAACGTTGATGACATTGCAACACTAGGAGCCTGTTTTGGATGGTTCTTCTAATTTGGGTGCACTTATAACTCGGTCCAAAACAAACCAATCTGGAGCACTTTTTTGCTTCTAGAAAGGTTGCTGAGAGGGTAGTTGGTGGCTTGTGAGAAGTTCGCTTCATGTGCTTAGTGCTTACAACAGTTGACAACTTTCTCTTTCCTTTTGCTTTCTGTCACAGCCATTTCCTATTATCGTTCATATAATTCCAAGTCCGGTGATCCTTCAATGCCATGTAGTTCTTCTCCTGTAAAGCTTCTCTCTGCATTTTCTTTGTAGTTTAATTTTGTCTTTCAGGTCCCCATTTCAAATATACGGAACTTCTGCATAATTGCACACATCGATCATGGGAAATCGACTTTAGCAGATAAACTGCTTGAAATGACCGGTACTGTCCAGAAGCGGGAGATGAAGGAGCAATTCCTCGATAACATGGACTTGGAGAGAGAACGAGGAATCACTATTAAGTTACAGGTACATGTTATTGTTCGGAGGGAAGCGAAGTTTATGCTGGAGAAAGAATGATTAAGAGTTGGAATACATCTTCTAGTACTGTATGCTGGAATGTATTACAAAAAGCAATTAAGAAGATTCTACAGCTAAAGCAAGTACTCTATTTAGATTGCAACCACTTTACTATGATTCTTCTTATAGAAATCCTTAGGCTTCGAATCTGGTATAGACCCACCAGAGTCATGAAGTTCCTCTGAGAACCATAGTTATCCCCCCCACACCCATAAAAAAAAGAAAAAGAAAAAAAGAAAAAAAAGAACCATTCCAAGCTCTCATTGAAAAAATCCAGCAGTAGACGCTATATGTTTTATATTCTCTTGGATTGGTACATTTATGTTCCATATGTCCAGATTTGGTGGACTTTCTATGGTTATAGTTGTACTCATTAGGTTTCTTATTGAATATCTCAAGTCCCTTTTGTGATAGGCATCTAAACTTCAATTGTTTCACAGGCAGCTAGGATGCGATATGTCTATGAAGGTGAACCTTTCTGCCTGAACCTAATCGATACCCCTGGACATGTTGACTTCTCTTACGAGGTGCACTGACATGTAATTTTCTACGTGCATACGTACTTGTAGCGTGAATCTTGGCTTTCGTTGCCTTTTTCTTTTTGGAATTGCAAATGCTTCAACCTGGTATTGGTCTCCTAGATTGTGCCAGGGAAAACCTGTAAGGAAGAAAAGCATGATCTAAAGAAACATCCGGACCAACCTGAGTCCTAATATATGAAAGAACTATCACTTGCATTTACAATGACAGATGCCAAAAATATGAAATCGGCGGAGGTTTTCGAAGGAGTTGTTCTTAAGGTTATTCGATAATTTGTCGTGTTAAAAATTGAAGAATCAAGTTGGTCAATAGCTCAAAGGATGGTTGAAGGACGAGAACACTATTAGTATTTTAACAATAATCCCTTACGTGAGTGTTCTTCATGGGCGTGAAATGTGGACAATGAACTAGCTCACCCCGGGCCAATTGTCAAACAAACACCACATAACAAACATCATACTCTGGGGTTGCGGGATTCAAGCTCGTGACATGTCTTGCCTTTTTAAAAAAATAAATATCAGGAGCTCAAATCTACCAGAAGTTGTTGGTAGAACCGTAGAAGGATCACCTTGTTACTAGTATTTTAACACTGGTGAATGTATAATATGGATTCTGTAGGGTTGATTCATGGGCCCAGATTTCGTGTATCTGGTTAATCCTTTCATGAGGACCATCCTCAAGTGAGTCTGTGTCAGCATTGAAACCATTTCGACGACTCAGCTCCTTTTTAATGTTGCTATTTGGAGTTATTTATTATTTTGGTTTGTGAATTGGAGGGGCTATAAATTTGTTTTCTGTGCTGAGTATGTTTTTTTTAATTACAAGTTGGTCTGGATCTCTGACGCAATGTACTTATGTTACCGCTTCTATCCATCTACTGAAAATAAGCAAAAAATTTGTAGGTCTCTCGCTCTCTTGTTGCATGTGAGGGCGCTCTGCTTGTTGTAGACGCTTCTCAGGTGAATGTTCTCCTTAACTTTTGGTGTGTCTTGCTTAAGGTGTTCTAAATTGTCACTGGTCTCTTTAAGTCCTTGATATTCTGTGTTTTGGAGTTTGAGAGTTGCTGATATTTGGTCAATGAATCATCTTATCCTTTCTCGAGTTTGCATTTTTCATTGGCTTTTTTGTTTGAAGTCGTTTGTCTTTTCCTTGAGGCTTTATTCCCACACATCGGTTAAAGTTAATATGAATGGGCTTGATTTGTATAATGCCAACTCAAACCAGAATTTTCTTACCTTACTAGTATTATTTTGACTATCTACAATTTAGAGGTGTCAATGTATGCAGTATGCCTGATGAGAGAGAACTGGTGATGCAATTAGTTAGGGTTAGAGGGAGCATAATATGGAAAGACCAGCACATTAACAAATTTTTTAACTTTATGGATGCTGCTTTATGCCAAATGGAATGTGGAATACAAAATTTTACTTACTCAATCCAAAGCTACTGTTTTACTTTATTTAGGCTGGCTTGATCTTTCTTAGAAGCAAAACACCAGGATTTTCTCCTGTTCAAGTGGTTTCTGAAATAAACAGTTGCTTGGAGACAATTTGCATCTCGCCTTATGATTAATCTTCAGTGCATATCAGTAAATGTTTTTTAGTATGCACTTTCAAAGTAAAGAGATGTGAAAACTGTAGTATAAGCTGAAAAGTTTATGACAACAACGTAATTGCTTGGTTATTATCTAATATGTATCCCGTGATGGTTTGCTTTCTTGATTTTGTTAGTAACTCTAAAAATATTGAGCAGCATCAATTGCTTTCAGGGAGTGGAAGCGCAGACACTTGCTAATGTTTATTTAGCGACCGAGAACGACCTAGAAATTATCCCGGTATCTCAATTTCTCTGATACATTATTTTCCTTTGCTATTGTCTCTGGTTTCCACCTAATTTCACGTCAACCATGGGCATTGTGTTGAAGATTTTCGTGTTTGCAGGTATTAAACAAAATAGATCTTCCTAGCGCTGAGCCAGAACGTGTTTCCCAGGAGATTGAGGAGGTTGGCTTGCGCTGATGCATACTAGCTTGACTACTATCTTATCATATTGGATATCTGTCATCCTTACTCTTCTAATCTGCATTACAGAACTTCGATCCTTGACATGTCTTATTATGTAGCGGTTTTGATTTTTTTTTACTGCAATATAATAATCTACAGTTCATGGAAAGAAATGGATGAGATACATTTAAGATTCAATTACGAGCCAGAAAATGAAATACATGCTCTCCTGCAGGTCATTGGCCTGGACTGTAGCAATGCTATTGCCTGCTCCGCCAAGGTCAGTGCTTTACTTACAAATTGTGGATTTGCTAGTGTAAACCAAGTTCACAAAGGACAAAAACCTTTTTGTTGCCCCCGTATGCATTTTTCAAATAATTTTATGAATATATTTTCATAGAAAAGTTTCGATGATGTCATTATTTCTTCCATATTTTGAGCAAAATTGCTTCATCATCATCTTGTTTTTTTTTTTTTTCAGGAAGGAATAGGCATAAATGAAATCCTCGAAGCTATTGTTCAACGGATTCCTGCACCTAAAGATACTGCTGACAGGCCTCTGAGGGCATTGATATTTGACAGGTATTCTACCGTATTATTGTTCCCAAGTACCTTGTTACCCGATAAATTTGGAAAGTCCTTTGGTTAGCTTAAGGATCAAGTCAAAATTTGACTTGACAGGAGTGTCTGGTCCAATCGTACAATGTATTGTGGGACAAAGGGAGCATTATTTAGTGTCACATTTACTCCTTTTCTATGTAATTGTGGCAAAAGTGTTAAACTATGCTAGACAACAGGAATATCCGTTCAAAGATATTCCTTAAAGTTGCTCATGCTTTTCCTCAAAATCATTTTTCCCTAGAGGAGGAGGAATGGGTGTCTTGTGAAACTGCATTTGCAACACCCCGGAAACCAGCAGATGTTACTGCCATGATTTAGCCAGAAGACTAAACCATAAAGCACAATAATGTGATACCAATCAAGAAAAAGCAGCTTTCACAACAAATTGAGAATTTAGTTACAAAACTACATCCCGCAACATTGCAACAAAGTTTTGCAGAACATGACCTTCAGCACTCTAGCCGGTACTATCAGTTTACATACATAAAAACAACTTGGTCCACTCATCTACAACGTTACCGGAAAATAATTAAACACTTAAAAAGTGAGATATAAATCTCAGTAATTATACTCCGATACGCAAAAGAAGTTTCAACACATTTAGATTATCATGAAGCTTATATAGTTTCTGACACAAAAGCATCATTAAAAATCAACAGAGTATCTTTTGTATTATAAAATTAAAGAATGCGTTATCTTAGCTCCATAACAAGGAAAAATCATGCAATCCCATCAAATCCAATAAAAAAAAATATCAAATGCTGAACATATGGTGTGCTTGTAAGCTCATATATATGATACTATGCACTAAAACAAATTTGGTTAACAAGTGCACCATTGAATTTAGTATGACAGCGCGACCTACGTCACTGATGGAGACTATATCTGTTGTGTAGGGAATTTTCCCCCAATGATTTCGATCAATAACTAGGTTTTTTTACCCTTCCCCACACAATACCTTTTTCAAGAGGTTTAAAAATATGAACCCATCACTTACTCCCATAGTTGAATCAATGACAGTAAAAGCAACATTCAAATGTCAAGCAATTGTACTATTTGAACAAAATGGCAATATAGAGCTTTGATTTAATTTTACACTCTCTAAATAACAAGTCTCTACTTGCATAATTAAGACAACCAACTTATATTTAAGTTCAAACCCCTTTAGGACGGGGAAATTATTTTGTAAACTACCAAGTATTGAAAATTTGTGCTATCAAATTAGTTGTTTAGAATTCAAATGGTGATTCTCGGCTTATCAATCGATTAACTACAAAGCAATTGAGAAATTGAGTATCAAATACATATCCTCGTTTGATTACTGTTGTTTGAGATTTAAACTGATTCTTGCCGAAATTCAAATCTTTCCCGCCGAATTCTGAGTGAAACAACAACAGCTATAATCTTCTTGTCTTAGATTTTCCCTGATTTCTACTTCAAATTCTTGAATCTTGCCCCTTTTCCCTCTAAATTGCATGTAATGGAAGCTCCCTCTTTTTTTTCCTTTTTGTATTCGTGTATGTGTGTTGTGATTGAGTTTGTTTTTTCTTTTTTTTCCTTTATGTTTGCTTTTGTATTGTTCAATACCGAGGGACGCCTGACAATATGCAAGGACTTGGATTTATCTTATGTTTGCTTTTATTTATTTTGCTCATATTCTAGCATATCTCTTACAATAGGTTTATTTACTTTATTTTATTTTCAAAATCCAAACACTTCTTTTTTTTCTCATAGATTTACAACCCAAACATTGATCATTATGGAATAAATCAAATTTTGTGGTCACTTGAGTTACTAAGTCACACTTAGCCATTAGAGATTAATATGTACTTGTAAATTATGCGAATTGTAGACAAAACATAATAATCCCATTATGTGATATTGGGTAATACAGCATTAGTTTACATGCAAATGAAATAGATTCTAAGGCAAAAGGTACTAGTTTGGGTTAAACTTTGGCTTTATGCTATAGGAAAAAGGTTCTGATTAAAAAATAAAAAACAAGCAGCTTATTCGCTATTCAGGGAGGAAGTTCATTTATGCTCCTACTCTTTTTTATTGGTGTATCACTCTCAACTCAATATTAACCGAGTCCTTTCTATTTTCCAGTTACTTCGATTCTCAATATTAACTGAGTCCTGTCTATTTTCCAGTTACTTCGATTCTTATAGGGGTGTTATTGCATATTTTCGGGTGATTGATGGAACTCTGAAGAAAGGTGACAGAATCACTTTCATGGCCAGTGGCAAGGTCGGGTACTTCCTATCATATGTCCCTTCTCTGGATGCTTCTGTTTGTCCCGGTTCTACTTGGCTTCCTTGTTCTGTTAGTTTCATCATATTCCATGTTAAGGTTTTTTTTCCCCTAACGATTTCGGAATGGAGGATGGGAAGACTGAGTTGAGTGAACAAGAATCTGGGGACTCTTTGATGATTGGCATGTGCAACTGCACCGACATGGATGATCTTATAAACTTTAATTAGCTGATTGTGAATCAATATTTAATATCAGGATTACTTCGCTGATGAAATCGGAGTGCTATCACCTAGTCAGATGCAAGTTGATGAGCTATTTGCTGGAGAGGTAAGTCTCTTCAAATCAAGAGTTTTGTTCTCATGAATTTTCCTTAGTTGTTTCTGGCCCAGTTGGTGGTGAAATTTTCTCTATTTGTTTGAGTACTGTATTTGGTTTCATTTAAAGCTTGCACAAATAGAGTAGAACTTTATGTTTATTCCTTCAAGTGGTTAAAGCAGAAGCTAAAATTTATGGTAATAGTTATGGTACTTCAATTATAAAAATTATAATTAGTGCTTGATTTGAGAGTTAGTCAAGCTGATGATGAAATTTGGTTTTCCATGAATGGTTGTAAAACGAGGATTCTGCCAGTATTGCGGCCGTGCAGTTGCAGAGCTTTTTCGATAGCAGTAAAGGCCTAGTCCTCCCCCCCCCCCCCCCCCCCCCCCCAAGGGCCTAGTCCTAGGTTTTCAGTTCTGCTTTTGGGATCTCCTCGTCTTGAATGCAGTTGCTGTATGTCTTAACATCTATGATATTTCATTCTTGTGGCTTTGACACTTTTTTTCTTTTTCTTTCGTTTTGGCTAAATTTAGCTCTGAAACCTAGTGTCAGTTCACTAAATTTTGATACTCTCAGACATGCCGCTTCTGACCTGATTTTGTATTTGTTTCGTGTGCCTGAAATGTTCAGGTAGGATACCTTTCGGCCTCCATCAGATCAGTTGCAGATGCTAGGGTTGGTGATACAATTACTCACTACAATAGAAAAGCGGATAATCCACTTCCGGGGTATCGGGAAGCTACTCCTATGGTCTTCTGTGGCCTTTTTCCAGTTGATGCAGAACAGTATGATACATCGGGCAATCTTGTCTTTCCCCTGCTCCTTGGCTTATTTTCCTGCTGCCACTTCTGTGAGGTTTTTTCGCATTACAATTTGAATTTGAGTGGGTTCAAAGGGTTATTTCTTTTGCAGGTTTCCTGATCTGCGCGATGCATTGGAGAAGTTGCAACTTAATGATGCGGCTTTAAAGGTACTTTTAGTTTTAGTAGATGTCATGAGTCCATGACCGAGGATTAGGTTTCAACTTCAGCTAGCACAACACTCAGGCCGTTAAACCTGACAGGATTTGCACCATCTTATTAATTATTTGCAGAGTCTTATTTGTTTTCAACTCTGAAGGATATGCAGTGATATCCTCAGGACTGCTTATGAATTACAGCAGATGTTGAAAACTTGAAAATTAGCGTAAAGGTTGATATAGTGTCTGAGTGTCAGCGAAAACTCGAGGAACACGTCGAATATAAGACAATGCTTGACAAGATGCCGAGTTTCAGACTGCCAAACCAAATAAGGAACAGTAGATGGGCATGAACACGTGATGAACACTTCAAATCACACGTTGCTGCTTTGTTCTCAGTGCAGTGTGAAGCAGATGAGATATTGGTTCCTTTGTGTTATCTACTGTTCCCTAAGAGGCCATCTTAAGAGAGAACTTGCGATTTCATGATCAAGTTGCTGAATATGTGCGGCTTTGTTTAGTATTTTTTGCCCCCTATAAAAACCTGACGGAAAATTGTTCCCACCCTATAGCCACCCAGAGCACCCAGAACCATTTAAGTTAGCACCACAAGGAATCAATCGGCAATCGTGACATAGTGATAGGTTGTCAATGTACTTCAATCCCCATGATCTCTCAGCCCCATTGTTGATATCATTGAGGTAGAGTTGCCACCACAAGGTTACTAGTGAATTAACTATGATTCTGAATTGTTTATGTTTATTTTTTGCAGTATGAGTTTGAGACATCTTCAGCTATGGGTTTTGGCTTTAGATGTGGATTTTTGGGTCTTCTGCATATGGAAATTATTCAGGTAATATATGGTCCAAACTGACGTGGTATATAATATGAAGAATTTTTCCGTCACCTGTTTAAACCTTGCAGGAAAGGTTGGAAAGGGAATATAACTTATCCTTGATTACTACTGCCCCAAGTGTCGTATATCGAGTGACCCAAGTGAATGGTGATATTGTAATTTCACTTCATCCCATTGTTGAATGGTGATTGGTCCTTTACTTTTCTTTCTCAGACTATCTTTAATATTGCTGAATTTTGCCACTAGGTGGAGTGTTCCAATCCTTCTCTCCTTCCTGAACCAGACCAAAGGAAGTCGATTGAAGAGCCATTTGTTAAGGTCTTTTTTTCTTTTTTATCTTGTGTGATTTGCGACATACAGAACCTGAGACATGTTCTTTTGTGTCTTTCTTGGCAACAGATAACATGTTTTCCTGTCTTTTGACCAAACATAGATTGAAATGTTTACACCTATAGACTACATCGGTCCAATTATGGAGCTGGCTCAGGATCGAAGAGGAGAGTTTAAAGAAATGAAATTTATCTCCGATAATCGTGCATCAATTGTCTATGAATTACCGTTAGCAGAGGTCAAGCCTTCAAAACTTTATTTGGCGTTTGACTGGATCATTCTTTAGCTTCCATTGTTTGAATCTTCTCTTGTTGCAGATGGTGGGTGATTTTTTTGATCAGTTGAAGTCAAGAAGCAAGGGTTACGCTAGCATGGAGTACACCTTTATTGGGTAATATATATGTTTGGCCTTCTGAACTTTTCAACTTGCTCTGCATGCCATGATATGATGCCTTTGGTTGGATTATGAGTTCATTATTGCTGTTGTGCTTGTTCCTGATCCCTGTCATTATTGTTTTAAGTAGTTTTAAAGTACTGTCACAGTATCGTTTTCCGAATGTTATGTGATAAGGGCACCACAAGATGGGGGCTTCGATGTTGAAATTGAAGTTAACTCATGGGCAAATAGCAAATACTTGTGCTTTCTCTGTTATGATTAGTTTTCTGTTACGAAATTCATAGTTCCAGAGCATGAAGTTGGGGACACAACCTGTTTATCAGGACTGCAGGGAGTGCCCCGTAAATGACCCTTTAGTAGACACTGGTATCCTCATTCTCATCCGGCCTTTTTGTTGTTTTCATATTGATAAAAGTTGTGTCTCATTTTTATACCCAAGGGGAAAATCAAATAAAAGTTTGCCTCATTTTAATGTGTTTGATCGTAGATCTGTAGCAAAAGAGGCATTCATTTGGAACTTGCTCTAATATCCTTGCAGCTTTGTGGTTTGAGCGATGAAATACATGTGCATGACATGTCAATCTCATGTGCCCTCATGCATAAGTGTATTAATGTTTCTTGTAATGCATAGTTGATTAATGTTTCTTTTAATGGCCTGCTTGTACTTCGAGGTTTAGAGAAGCGGGATGAATGAAACTATTCTTCTAGCCTTGTGCTTGCTTTTTGGAGAACTGTTGCTATTTTTTGATACCTTGCTCTTCCTTTGAATCTAACAGGTACAAATTTAGTGATTTGGTAAAGCTCGACATCCTAATAAATGGTGATCCCGTGGACCCATTGGCGACCATCGTCCACAAGGATAAGGTTACGTAGACCCACCGTATTTAGTTCATATTCCACTATTGAGTGAGTTTATTTTTTAGCGTCAACATTCATTGAGTTTGTTTATTAGTTGTGCTATTCTGGACTACTTTTCTTCGTAAACTGCGCTGTAATTTCTTCCCGTTATTATGTGAAGTCTGCCCCCTTTATATGATGTGTTTTAACTGATATCACTGTTGCCATATGGGCTAAAGGTCCGGTCTTAATTCGCTCAGTTATTCCATATGAGTTAGTCGTTTTGTTTCCTCACTAGTCACTATCATCCAGCCCATGGGGAGAACCTTTTAGTCATCGATGTGTTTTCTCATTGATTTGTTGCCCGACGGTTCTTCTGTCTTTTTCGTGATTAGGCATATGGTGTGGGTAGGGCTCTTGCTCAGAAGTTGAAGGAGCTAATACCTCGGCAGATGTTTAAAGTCCCCATTCAGGTAGGATCTAATGTTCTCTTTTTCTTTTCTTTTTTTCGATCTCTTTCAGCCATGTGCTAGAAATGTCCAGATTCTTCATTGCCCCAAATTCTTCATTCCTAGCTAAGTTTACAACAAAAATGCCAATATTGTGAAATACGAATTGATGGACTGTGGTTCATGTTGAAATCTTTTGTAGGCATCTGTCGGTGCCAAGGTGATTGCCAGTGAATCAATCTCAGCCATTAGAAAGGATGTGCTAGCAAAATGCTATGGTACGATCAGACATTCATCCATATATCTCGCGTACTTAAAATCTGTCATAATGTGTATTGTTGCTTTTCTTTGCTGCTCACTGTGTAAACCATGGGTATCTGGATTCGACATCATACGGAAGATTTAATATGGCATATTTTCTCATCGTGATTCCCCGTGCTAACACTTCCTTTCCCTGCCCAACATGTACGACGGTTTCTCAATCTGATATCGATTTCTTTAATAGGTGGTGACATCACCAGGAAAAAGAAGTTGCTGAAGAAACAGGTACAATGTGATGCATACATGCAATACAACACATTCGAACTTGACAAGCACCATAGTTTGGCATGCTTATATTCCATCGGGATAAACCTGTAGCCTCTGAGATCTGTGCTTTGAAGCAAGCCTCCCTAGCGTCTAATATTGGGTTATGCTCGGTGATTCTGTTTACTCAGGCTGAAGGAAAGAAAAGAATGAAGTCGATCGGCAAAGTCGAAGTACCTCAGGAGGCGTTCATGGCTGTGCTAAAGCTTGAAAAGGAGGTGACATGATCATTGAGTTTCTATGCTGGCACATGACTTACGTGACTTTTCGTTCATCTGAAACAAGAATCATCAGAGGAACATCCAGAGAATAGACCGGGGTGTGATTTCGAGTAGATCCCCAAAACACAATTTTTTTGTTGTACATCTTCACCACAAACAGAGTTGCAGAATGAGATGAAGATCTGTAATCTATGGCTGGACATACGTAATAGTGGAAAAAGCGAAATCTTCGAAATTTTGATGGGACTAAGAAATTGCCTGATCTTATTGAAAAAATGTGCACAACTAGTTACAAATCTCAAATCCAACTTCAGAACCTTAACGAGTCCAAATAAGCCTAGCAAGTCAAAGGCTAGAATATCGAAGAAACTCAAAAATTGTGCACCAAAAGATCATATTTACTCTTCTTCTGGATCACCTGTTATAGGGCAATTGACTGTCACCAACGGGGATATTTATCTTATGCTGAGTATCATCCGACATGAAGCCATGCTTGGTTGAATCATACTTCTCGCCGTCACCCCACAAGGCGTACGCCTCTTCACCATGAACTGCATCATCTCCAACCAAAAGTTCCTCCTCGGACATCCTCAGCGGCACAATAAGCTTTACGAGCATACAGATTATGGAAGTCATGACCACGTTCCAACCGATGATGAAGAAACCGCCACCAAGCTGCTTCACCACCTGCATTCCTCCGGAACCTCCGTACACGGCTCCCCTGGAGTTGGTGACAGGAAGGAAGAGGCTGGACAGCGTAGGCTGTGCGAACACCCCTGTGAGCACCCCGCCTAGGAGGCCGGCCACAGCGTGGGTGTGGAAGACGCCTAAGGTGTCATCGACCGCTTGGAGTGGCTTCCATTTTTTGTGGAGTATCATCATCGTGAACCATGGCACGCTCCCGGAGAAGACTCCCATCACTATGGCTCCCCACCCTTGCACAAGTCCTGTATCAAAGTGACGAAATAATTAGAAAATCTTCAATATGTTCCACCAACAATTATACACTCGATCGAATCACCACATATGAAGATATCAGCTACACACATTACATAAAACGATCGGCACATTACATGACTAAGTTGTAAAACGTATGATACGTATGGCTGTGTAACAACTTCAGGCGAAACAAACTTGCCTGCAGCAGGGGTGATGGCTACGAGACCAGTGATCATGCCTTGAACCGCGCCAATGGAGGAGGGCTTGCCAAAGAAGATGACGTCGAGACAGGTCCACATCAAGAGGCTAGTGGCGGCACAAACATTGGTGTTGAGGACGGCAACGGACGAATCAATGTTGGCCGTGTATGGATCTCCGCCGTTGAAGCCGGCCCATCCCATCCAAAGGATTCCGGCACCGGCCAACATCAGCAGAGTGTTGTTCGGAGGAAACTCTCGACGGTCCTTGGCCAACCTAGGCCCCACCTGCAGGACCCACAATACTTCTAAGAATTCAGATCATATGATAGTTACTCCATACACCAATGGTGTCAAAATGAATCAATTTTTCTGGATTTTTGTTGGTCTTGTTCAAGAAATTTTTTTACAGGTCATCCGAACCCAAAGCTGACTTGCGAAACCAAGATGATGTCCCATAAAACATCACGTCTATGATCCATCCAAAGAGAAGAAAAGGCATAACCCCGAAGACAGTTATTAACTGGTTAAATTCAAGTACAAGAAGCTCCAGGTAAAAAATTCCAGCAAGTTAAATTCAATGCTTCACAGCATGATCTGCTCATATATCATAATACGATATGTCAACGGTAATCATGTGTGTAACATTTTGCTCCTTGTGTTCAACAATTTGATTATTATATATTGCATTTTTTGACAATATACTGTACACAGTGACAAAACTGTCTTTACCGGGATCAAATTGCTGCATATATACACAGTGACAAACTGTTTATACACAGCAACATTTTTACCATGAGTAGCGAAAACTAGTACAACAGTAATTAGATTTTCATCCTACAAGCCACCCCCAAATTGTCATGCATTTTAATCCGTACAATTCAACGGCGACCAATTAAGAATACGACAACAGAGAAAGAGCACAAACAAGTTCCAACCAACACCCATAGAAAGTATTCGAAGTTCACGCGATTGAAGCATCTTATCAAGAATCGAAGAATATGTGAACCGTATATAATCAAAGATCACATCCAAGATTCATGAAAGGAGAGTCAAAACCCAGTTTGACAGTTCGCGTGAGTGACCTATACGCAACTTCAAGGTTGAATTTTCTTAAACTTCACCAAACTGGGATCCAAAAATAGTCAAAAAAAAATTTAAGCCAAACGCAATCTTGGACTTTCACTTGCGTCCAGAAAATCCCTTTCGTTAGAAAAATTAGGATTCTGGTCCCCACTGACGGCCATTCTCATTCAACGAATACAATCAAACCAAAAGTCGAAAAGTCGAGATGAGCATAGACTAACCCAATAAGCGGCCGTGAAGCCTGCAATGCCGGAGGACAAATGAATGACGTAGCCGCCGGAGTAATCCATCACACCCCACTGAAACAGAAACCCGCCGCCCCACAGGCTGAACGCTCCCACGGTGTAGGAGAATGTTAGCCACAGGGGCACGAACAGCATCCATGCCTTAATGTTCATCCTCCCTAGCAATGATCCCGCCAACAATATCAATGTGATCGCCGCAAACACACACTGCATTGTTACATAAAGACACCAATGTCAGAGATCCACATATACTATATACAGATCATTAATCTTCCTATCTACGTTCTAAATCGAGACTAAACTTTGCAATCGAATTGAGATTGAAAGGCAAAATGAAAATACTAATGAGTCCAGATAAGAGAACATACTTGAAACCAGATCATTGAGGCCATGGGATAAAAAGGTTGGGCCATGTCGGTCTCCACAACCTTACCGCCATGATAGTAATGCGTCGTAGAAGGAAGCTCAGCCTGCATAAGAAGAAAGTCCTGTCCAAGAGCCGCGCCAGCGCGACCCCAGAAAGGTAGAAGCTTGTGGCCAAAGGCCATCTTATAAGCCCAAGAAACCCAACAAATGACCACAGCCGCAAAGGCATATAGCGCCATGAAGGCGGAGTTGATGGCCCACTTCTTCTTCACGATGCCTCCATATAGGATCACGAGTCCCGGGATGCTCTGGAGCCCCACCAGGGTCGCCGCGACCATCTGCCATGCGTTGTCGCCCTTGTTCAGCCACGCTGGCACAGCGGCCGAGGTGTATGAGTAGGCTGATGGCACGGACGACATCTTCGTCGCCGTCGACCAAACAATGGCCGTGGTCGTGTGGTGGTGATGATGAGATGATCAGGAAGGAAGTTATAGGTGAAGAATAAGTGTGAACTGAGAAGCTGATTCACCGGGATTCTCCGGCTTCTATGCTCTGTATTGTTGCAGTGGAATCTGAAATTTAAGATTCACATTGAACGAGTTAATTCTAAATGGAGGGTTACAAACTATTCAATGGAGGCATAATTTTTTTTTAACAAAAAGATCTGGTGAGTAACGAGTCAACCATAAAGTACAATCAGCGTGCATCTGTATTTTGAAATTAAAAAATGGGCTTTTGAAATGTATTTAAGGTAAATATATATTCAAAAATAAAATATTACTGGTTTTTGTGCAATCAGCCTTATATATGTGATTTCTCCTACGATTGTCAAAAGCAGGAGTATTATTATTTGTGAAACACTATTTTCCCTTATGGTTTTGAAAATTCAAACATTTAAATTAGATTTTCGAACCATAAATTGTTTTGGCTGCAACAACTTGGTGAGCAATGATCAACTACTCGGATGTTAAACTACTTTCCCACAGTTTGCTGGGGAAGAACAGGTAAGGACAAGAAGAACCAAGCTGACATACATCAATTCATTTAAACTTTCATCGATTTGATCCATCAGTTAACAATGAAAGAATCACTGTAAATCTGATGTCACTTGTAATTTATATTTTTTGATTTGTTTGTTTTCTTATTCATTACATAGAAAATTGTACGAAAAATTAAAATTGAAAAATATAAAAATCAATTCCATATAAATAACTATTTCCACAAAGAATTATCTTTTAGTCCAACATCAGTTTTAGTACATCATTTTACAAGAATTTGAAAAAGTTTAAGTACTCAGTCTCCCCCTCCCCACTTGAGTACTTATTGTAACACCCCAATTTTCCTACATTTTATCTAAGGAATTATCATCGTAATGGCTCACTGCCCCAACAAGACATAATCAATTTATCCTACCTTAAAGCATATGAAACAACTGAAATTATTATTAACTCAAACTGTTTTGCTAATTTATTTTATAAACACGGTTTACACATGACTTTTGATCTCATCAAATCCTCCTTAAGTCTCAAGAGTGATATTTTACAGAATCTAGATGAGTTATATGGATGCATCTTCGTCTACTAGCACACTCCACCTGTCCACCATCATACTCATTACTTGAAAAGGGAGGGAAAAAAAATTTAATAATGTTGGGAGAAAATAAGAAAAGTTGATATGAGTAATATGAGATTAATAACGTGTCGGTCCTCTTTTTAGGGGATATACGAGAGATGTAAAATAGAAAAGTTTGATCACTTATATCATTTATTCCAGTTCTTTGAAAACAACACACTAGACAAACTGAACAAAATTTAATGTAAACACAAAAAATAACCAGATAATCATCAATCCAAAAACACAACCGTACCAATCATTCCTTTTTCCTCACCATCAACCAAATATACATCCGCGATTATCTTATTTGCAAAATGTCCCAATAATATTTTGGGAGCATACAAAAAACAAAAAACAGAGTGTACACACATTGTGACATATGCCGAACTCTTTACTTTTCATATTTTTTGCATAGGTCATTCATTAAGGAGGTCATGCTTTAACTGAAGTCTTGGGTCACCTATAGTGAGTATCCCAGCAAAACAAAAAGACCTCACCGAATCGTTGCATGCATGCAATGTGAATACTCACAGGTATCCTCCTTACGAGCCCTTTTCGCAACTCAGGATGCCTAGTCACAATGTAACTCCACCGTCCAAGTCTCAAAATCAACACAGTAGCCAAATAGACAATCACATATTTATGAAATATAATTCAATCCAAATTATTTTCAACATCAGACAGTACTCACGGTGCATTGCATACAACAGACAACAACATTCTACATCACTCAGTATTTAGCACACAACATACAATAATTGTAATCACTATTTTATGTCCGTCATATTTAGTGACTGCGTCCAAATATAACAATACATATTATTATACTCATGATATAATAATATGCATTGTCACACAAAATAAATTTAAAGAGTACCTTTTTAACATCGCTTTCCACACACGCACTTGGCTTTCCCTTTATGTGTAAATGGCACGCGTCTCACCTCCCATAACATAATAGATACACGTAATAAAACACACCCGTGTGAATGACTGTTCACGTTATGGAGTTAAGTATATTCATTCGTATTTCTTGAAAAATCGTCATAGTAAAAATTATGTGGCGGTGCCAAGTTTTTGGAAAGAGTCTTTGATACTTATTTTGACAGTTCATGATGATGATTTTATTTATTTATCATCATTAGAAATATTTTTGAACATTTTAAGTTGTTTTGGGGTCAAAACAAGACTTTCCAGCCCCTGCTTATACATTGTTCAAAATGACCTTTCGAAACATTTAAATATATAACTTCTCATAATCGTAATCTTTCCAGTAAATCAAAGTTTTCATCGTAAATACTTACAAATAATAGTAATTTATTCATTTTAGTTTACGTTTTCTGTAAGTCGAACAGTTTGACCTTTCTTTACTAATCAACTTTAACTCCTTAGACACAATTCCAAATCCCGACTTGTAAACTGTTATGAAAACTTCACTTCCATACCTTTCCATTGATATAAGGCTCGTCGTCTAACTCCTACTATGTAATTTCAGATCAATCCATAAAATCAGCCTAGTAATCGATTGTTTACAGGTTGACATATCTGCGTGTTTTGATTTATATCTTAAGATTCACAACTTTGAATCCTAATTTATCAACTTCATTAGGAATTAGACATATGAGGCTTCAACATATATAAAAATCAGAATTTATTTCAAAGCGTGTAATTTTTTCCAAAATTTCTAATTAAAATAATAATCTTTTTTATCAATGGTGAATGATTCTCGTTTCCTTGCCGGCTAGCTTCTCCTCTTCTCCTCAAACTCTTATTCTTCTCTTCTCTTGCTTATCTTTTCTCTTGCATAATAAGGATTATTTTTATATTTGTGAGAAGTTTTTAAGGAAAAGAGCGCTTGTGTTTATAAAAAAAATAAATTAATTAAAATAATTAAGTGATAAATAAGTGGATAATTAGTGAATAATTAATTTAATTTAGGTGGAATAGAAATTGACATAAAAAAAATATCAAAATTAGGTTTAGGTCATTTTTATATAAATATTGTATTTTTGTATTAAGATCGTATTTTTCTGTATTTATGTATTAGAGTTGTACTTCATCCACATTTTGCATTGTTTCACTATCATATCGTCAAACGAGGCTTATAATCCCGCAAAATTAATTATAACGTTCAATAATTTACTATTCACATTGATTATTGTGAAACTAAATTGTATCGAATTTTTCGGGTCCTCATATTTTTTCTTACCTGTAATGAAGGGTTAATCAGGTCCTCTGGTATTCGATAATCAGCAATATTCCGCAGAAAGCACAGATGTGATGCTGCTGGAACAACCAATTTCAGTCCTCCATAGTCCATATCAAAACAAGGACTAGGAAAGCATCACTTGCGCTGTAGATAATCACAGAACGAGAAATCATTACCGTAAGCTACCAGTACCTTAGTTGAATGGACATTTCACACTGAAAATATAATCAACCTTATGTCTTGTGGGAAAAGCTGACGAACCTATAATCACAAGAAATAGCAGAGAAAAGCGTAAGCATAAGCAAGATTGTGCACTCCTGCTCAATTCATGCCAGGATTATTCATCTAGAAACACAGATCAAGCCTTCATAAGTGCTACATTTCACCAAACACGTTCCATGCCTTTCAGCGAAGTTGTCGTGCTCAATTCTATCCGTTTTCTCCTCCCCATTGACGTATCAGAAGCAAACATTCCATTTATGACAAAGATTATATCACAAAGATAAGCACGAAAAAACATCAAATGTAAGCAAGATCAAATCATCCCGCTCAATTAATGCCAGAATAATGCACTCGCAATCATAGGGGAACAAAAAACTTTGCACTTCATTTACGCATTTCATCGAACACGTTCGGTGCAGCTCAATGTGACCCCTCGCACTCGATCACACCTCCCATGCTTGCTCAAATGCAAGTAAATTCCTACATCCTCTTCTCCGTGCGACTATCCATAGATAATTTGACATGATATCAACTTCGTTTACAGCAGAAACATGCAAATCAGATACTGCACATGAATTTCGTAACCCTAGACGGTTAAACCATAAGCGCAACAACGAGAGTTTGGATCTGATTGAGTTTGAGATACTTACATGAGACGAAGAAAACTGCAAACCTCATCTTCGCTTGCTGTTTCCATTCTTGACAGCCTTGACCGTGAATTCTCTGATAATTAACAGGAGAGGAATCAGAGCAATCGCAAATGTTTTTCTCTGTTGCATTGTGATAAACGGAAGCAGAAATTTGAAGTTGGAAGCAGGCCACCATGAAACAAGTGGGCCAGGCCAGGCCCAATGTTGTGGCAACGGTAGTCAGGTCTCAGAGACAGGTTTTGTAGTATCAGATGATGAGATGAATCAGCTTCTTATCCTTCTTGGAACAGATTTGATATCGAGGGCATTGTTTCGTGTAGCACAGTTTCTTCGATTCAACGAGTATGTTTCGACTTCAGAGAATCAAATGAATTACACATTTATTTGGTGGGTAATTGTTCTCAAAATAAACATTATGAATAGAAGATATGTTGCACCAAAACCTTTGTGAACTATTGGTCAGCTAAAAAGTTAACTCCTGAAAAAATACTTTTTCCTTCGTGTTATATTATATTCAATATTTTTTTTTGCTATCTTAATATATGTGCAATTTTTTCTTCTATATCAAATGTTTAATCTAAAAAAATCTTACGCCCATTGCCTACTTTGTTACATTTTGCTATTATCAAAAAAATATTTTTTTGGGATCAAATTTCATAAATTCAACACGCACAGACCTGTGTTGAGTTAAACAGTTAGATATAAATTGGGATAGATGGAGTATTAATTTAGCTACTTATATATTTTTTTAAGAAAACTACAAAAGGTCTAGAATATTACTAGTACAGTAATTTTCAGTTTCATATGTCCCTTAGACTAGTCTTCCGATAAGTCTAGAATTTCGGGAGTCAGTGACATAATTATGTGGTGAGATAAGTTTCTAGATGGTCGACTTTTGTCAACTTGCAAGTTAAACCTTGAATTGAACATACTCCTACTCATGTTTGAAAGCTCTACAGAATCTATACAATGTTTGTTGACATTCGCCTTTGTTGCAAAATCCATGGAAGAAGCATCCTGCGTATCCTTTCCACGATGTCAACTTATATTGACTTTTAAACATGGAAGTTCCTTAGGCATATGCCATTTGTTGAACAAAAAGTTGCAAAACGATAGACATCTCGTACGTAAATGTATAATTCTCGCTCGATCAATGTTTCTCTCGAATGACCAAGTCATTTACCGATTAATTAGCAAATGTCAGTATCAAATAATGTGCATACGTTAGTATTTACTTGATTGTTATTATTAGGCAAATCAGGGAGGCCGAGGCCTGTTCCTAGTCATCTTTAACATTGAAGCCAATTCCCTGGCTGGTCCTATCACCTCTCAATCTCCAGAACCTTCATCGCCTACAACCCCAATCATAACTCAAATCATCAGTCCTTCAAATATTTCCTCCTTCCTCCTTCCCTAACTCACAATATTTTATCTTTATAAAATTAACATTAAGAAATTATCTTCTATGATATACACGAGTTGAGCCCTTCTCGATGATCAAGGTTTGCTCGACCATATTGATGGTTCCGTCCCATGCCCAACCGATCCAGCCACAGATGTCCTATGGAAGCGCCAAGATTCTCTTCTCCGAAGTCTACTTAATTTCCTCACTTTCAGAGGAAGTCCTTCCAACATTACTCCACGTTAAGCACGCTTAACTACACAGTTTTAAAGTGATGGGTTACCGAAAAGAAAGGTACACCTTGTTGGTATAGGTAGTACTATCGAACCATTTAAGCAGGTCCTTACATGGGGTTAGGATATCTTCCAGTTGATACACACGTTGGGGTTTCTCTCTCTTACGATGGAAAGTCAGAAAGATATAATGCATGTTGAACCGGGGAACATAAACTTTATATATATATATATATATATAGTGGTTTTTAATCCTAATCAGCCCATCATTAATTAGGATCAAGCCCGTGGATATCTACGGGTTCTATATTTTGTAAGACGACATATTAACCCACTTAATATTAATATCCGTAGGACCACTAATATTTGGGTCAAACCGCAAGATAACACATAACATATAATTAATCTGTATAGTTAAATTATTCATGTACATGTAATATAAATCTATTAATCCAACAATCTCCCACTTGGACGACATACTCATGTAAATGCACAAACCTTAGTATTGTATGTCACAATATAATCTTAAAAACTCAATAATGCTATTAACTAGTAATCATCAATAATCAATCCGGTCCATTAATCATAGCAACATAGGATCAAAGAAATCTATGTTACATTGACATAACTAAACCCAACAATGATCACGTATATCAATATAATCAACGACATGGATCAAGTATAGGTATGTAGCATGAAAATAACATAAAGTGTGGTGCGCAATAATATGTCTATTTTCAACTAATCCACCTTAAACTTTATCGAGATCAATCTTACAATTGTAAGAGTACATGAAACTTTAAAACTGTAAATCTGTAAATACAATCTTAAAAAAAACATAATCAATCAAATATGTGTTTGACACCATAGAAACAATACATAACAAACTCCCACTAAAATTAATAATTCTCAACTGATTTAACACCCATATGAGCAACATGCTCATGAAACACTTTGGGTGGCAATCCCTTAGTGAGCGGATCCGCAACCATAGAGTTAGTACAGATACGCTCTAGTTAAATATAACTTTAATTTACACATTCAAATAATGACAAAAATCCCTATCATAACATACCTAGCACAACATTGATTTTAGTCTTTGGATAGAAAATCAATTTATAAGTGATACTCTTGGTGTAATAATCAAATATTGACAATAAAATCCTTTCAAACATTAAGTCTTTCTTTGGTCCGACTTAACATTCACATGGAAAATATAACAATATTCACATATTTATCACCACAAGTATGTTTTAATTTCGGGCAAATAACAACCTTCCTTTGGGCCGATTGATAAACGCATGGAATTCAAACATACACAAAACATCTTAATATTCTAGATTAATCAATTTACACAAAAGAGGTTACTTTGGCAACATACTGTTTCAATTAACTAATCTAGAATATTAGATATTAGACATAAAAAAAATTGTATATAACACTATTGTCAAGTATTAAATCTGAATCCAAATTTTACATATATACCATTTAAATGTTTAAATGAAAATAAATGTGAATCTGAATCTGAATCTTATCTCATAATCTTTTTTATTTAAGTAAAGAAGCATCTCCCAGAATATGTTCATATGGTCAAACATTATTCACTTGACATAACGGAATCGAAAAATCCCATGATGATGGAATAGTTTCCATAATATTTGTTTCCTATCTTAGGCCGTATGTTGTTTCTTTATTTTCTCTGATTCTATCCGTAACGCATATCTTTAGCAAAAACAGAAAACGACAAATAAAAGAGAAACATCACAACTGCAAACCCAATGAAAGGAAGCACCGAATCCATAATTCCAATCAATTGATCTAAGCTAAGTACACTCAAGAATGCCTACTTGGGAAGCGCTGATGATGGCACCAAAAAAGTCCCAACTTGGTCATAAGTTCTACTAGATCGGCATTGTTTATAAGAAATTCCTTTAAGTGGATTGCTTCCAACTTGCAAAAAACAATCATGATCGATCAAAACGTACCAAACAATAGTTGCTTTTTATTATACATCAACTCAAAAAAAAAAAAAAAAAAATTAGGAATCATCATATCTAAACAAAACCATATTCCATCCAAAAACAAATTTTTCAAATAACCCAATATGAAATGGCTCATATATATATGTAGTGATTCTTAATCTTAATCAGCCCATTATCAATTAGAATCAAGCCCGTAGATATCTACACAATTGGACCCTATACTTTATAAAACGACATATTAACCCACTTAATATTAATATTCGCAAGACCACTAATATTTGGACCAAACCGCAAGATAGCATATAACATATAATTAATGCATATAAATAAATTATCCATATACATATTATATGAATCCATTAATCCAACAAACACTTTCGAGAGTCTTTTCTTCAACCTTGGAAACCCGACTCATGTTGCTTCACATGTCTACAGGAAATCAAGCAACGGGATGACGAGCCTGTGTCTTCGTTCTTGTAACATGCAAAGACAATTGCTAAGGAACTCGCCACAACCGAAGATTCAATCTAACCCTCCACCTTCAACATGCATATTTTTCGAGGGCTCAAACCTGAATTTCAGTCCATCGTCTCGTCAAGACTTCAATTGCCTACGACGATCTTCACGCGATGCTTTTCTCCTATGAGTTTCTCCAAGACGCGATCTTCAGCAAAATCATCATTTCCGACAACCCACCATTCTCCCTAAGTGCTCTTCACGTCCAACGAACTGCTCCTGATTCTCTCCAGGCTGATCCTTGTCAACCACCGTCCCACACGTGGCGAGGTGGTCGAGTCCGACAGATGAGGATGCAATGGATCTCGCCCCAATTTCTTTTGCACAATCTTTCATCGCACAAATCACATCACTGATCATTGTTATTATCAAAATCAGTCACCGTCGTTGTCTATCCAACCGCAACACATACGACAATTCCCAGATTTTTCGACGACCCAGCACGCCAGCCCTCGCTCCTCTCCACGCCTGCCCCCCACTCGACAACATCGCCATGGTATCCATACACGGGGGCGACCCATCTCCTAAGTCCCAATCTCCACATCCTGTCTCAATTCAATGTGTATGGTGGTAATGAGCAATTGCACGTGATTGATGGCAAGGGACTGTATATATCTCACATCGGTTACATTTTTTACCCACTGTTTCTCGTTTTATGTTATTAACTCATGTGTTACATGTTCCCCATATCATTAAACAATTATTATCCTTTAGTTAGTTTACTAACGGTAACATTGTTGTTATTGAATTTCACTCATTTTATTTGTTTGTGAAGGATTGCAAAATCAAAACAATACTTCTTTTCGATCCGTGTAAAAATGGATTGTATGAGTTCGGTGGTACTCCTCCATCCATTCACTTCATCACTATCACCGCCTCTCATTCACTTTGACACAAGTGACTCGGACATCCTCATACCAAAATACTACATCAAATGCTTCAACACCTTCGTATTCCTTACTCCAATGTTTCGTCTCCAACACTTTTTCATGCCTTTCAATTAGGCAAATCTTGTCGTTTATCTTTTCATCCAACTCTAATAGTCGTATCTATTTTTCGCTTTATTTAATTTATAATGATGTTGGGGTCCCTCCTCTACAGTATCCCTTAATGGGTATAAATATTATTTAGTCTTGATAGATGATTGAACCAAATTTCCATGGTTATACCCTCTTACACTTAAATCTAAAGTCTTTACCATTTTTTTCACCTTTAAATCTCAAGTTGAAAATCTTTTTAATCGTAAAATAAATACTATTCAAATCAACTCCGGAGGTGAATTCCTTGCTATCACTCCTATCCTTCAAAAATATGGAATCGCTCATCGTTTTTTGGCTCCTTATACTCATGAACAACAAGGCGTCATTGAACATCGTCATCGTCACATTGTTGAAATTGGCCTTATTTTCCTTGCCCACGACAATGTGCCCCATCATTTTTGGCATTATGCCTTTGATATCCCTATCTATCATATTAACCGCATGCCTACTCTAATCAACAACAACACTACCCCTTATCAACTCATCTTTCATAAATCTCCCTACTATACCTTTCTTTGCACGTTTGTATGCCTCTATTATCCATACTTACGCCTCACAAACCGTCATAAAATAGAGTATCGCTCTACCGCTTATGTTTCCTAGGATATATTTCTTTCACTCTCGGTCTTTTGATGTTTTGATCCTATCACTAATCGTCTTTATATTGCCCGACATGTTTGAAGAAAATATCTTTTCATATTCTAAATCCACCAGCTATGTCTTCTCCATCTTCCTCTGATCTTTCTCTGTGGCCCACTTCTATTATCTAATCTAATCCCTCTTCCATTACCCACCCACCTATTCAACCTTGTCCAGCTGAGCCTAGTTTAAGCTTTCCCCAATCGACCCACTCCGCTTCTCCACAGTCTTCTCCCCCTCCCCCCAATTTATCCGACACTGAACCTACTCATTTCTCCCAAGCAATTAAATATGTTCAACGGCACTCCGTCATGCAAGAAATATAATTCCCTTCAACGTAATCATACATGGACTCTTGTTCCTCGTTCTCCTGCCATTAATCTAGTTGGTTCTAAATGGATTTATCGTATCAAGCGTAGATCCGATGGTACCATTGATCGCTACAAAGCTCGCTTAGTGGCTAAAGGCTTTCATCAACGCCAAATGTATGGAAATAACATTTTGATGGACTGTTTATAGAGACAAACAGAGGAGGATAAACCAACACGTGTCGCGTGAAGATTTGGCGACAAGCCCAACCATTTGCTAATTGGACAAACTATCCCAATGGATAGAATCAGCCATCAAACCAATCCAACGGTCCAAAACTTGGTTCGTGTGCGTGTGTTATGAGCCTCACCTAGGCTCTTCTCCTCACACAAAACTAGATACGCTTGGGGTCCCAAACTAATTTCCGATCATTCTACTTATAAGGTATATCATATCATACCAAAACTCCAATATGGTTTACATGCATCACATGAGTTTTTATTCTCTTCACATAAGTTCTTTGATTATTGATTTTTCATGTATACGAAATCAACTTTGAAAATTTTAACGTATTATGTTTATCTATTAAAAACGTAATTTTTAACGAATCCAACATCTTTCCAATCCAATGATCGAAACTTTGCTCAAATTCATTATCAAATGGACCGACTTCTAACTGCACACACATACCAGTTAAGAATATCTTTAACCCAAACTCTGTGTTAGATTATAAATTATTACGGATATACATAAACCTTTTTATAATTATATAACACAAAATTCAATTCATAGACATTCTCAACCTCAGTCTTATTCATGACAAAAATAGTGAAAATAAAAATGAAAATGATTACTAATATGCAATCATCAATGTTCAACATCTGTACAAACCTTTCTATCCAGTCAGAGCAATTGATTATAATGTTTTTTTATTTTATTTTTCATTGTTTGTTGAACATAATGATATACTATATTAATTTATAAAAATAAAAAATATTATAATATAATAATAATTTTATCGAATTTTTCATTCTCAGATTATAAATCTTATCTTTTAATACACATTCAAACATATTTTTTAACATCATATAATTTTTTATCACATTTTTTTTTTATTCTATAGAATTTTTACTTATACATGATCTGATTAAGTGCTCTATTTTAGATGGATAAGATCTTTGTGAGTGACCCAAGGGAGTTTTATGTATCCTGATAATCAAGTTGGTTATACTGGCTCCCACAGGACAGGATAACCTGGCTCTGTTTTACGTATCCTAGGAGCATTCTTAACAGACACAGTATAATACTATGTAAAAATATGAAAAAATAATATACATATATATATATATATATAATGATGTGATGTTGTAAAATTATATTAGAAAGTGCAAAAAATATAAATTAAGGAATAATATTCAGTAACTCTTTATACATAAAGTAGTAATATAACAAATTCCTTCCATCCTATTAATTTTGTAACATATATATATTTTTTGTATTATTTTATTCATATGAATACAAATCACATCTTTATATCAAATCGTGTCTGATCATCTCGTAATATGTATTTAGATTGAAATACGTAACTAATATAATTATTGATATTTTACGATAAATTTTTAAAAAACTACATTTTATTTTCGTTGTATGCATGTCAAACTTTATATCGATGCATATATAAAGTCAAAACGTTATAAAGTTTATGAGACGAAAAAAATATTATATTTTTATAAAAATAAGAGATGTAAATGGGGTGTATTGAATGGTAAAAAATAGAGTGAAAATTTTAGAGCTGTAAATGTCCCAACAATAAATTTCTCGATCACACATAACAACTTAATACGCTCCCATGTGAATAAGAAGACTCCCCCATTCCGGTCACGATCCGATCAAAATTGTTGCTACAGAATTTTTTGACACCACAAGGAAATCAAAAGTTGATAGCCTTTGACACTGATTAATATTTTGATGACAGATTAATACGTTATATATTATTCTACATAAAAAAATATAAATGAAATATATTTAATAGTAAAAATCTGAGAGAAAATTTTATGTTCTAACAATAAATTTCTAGATCCCACTAACAACTTAGTTGGCTCCCATGTGAATACGAAGACTCCCCCGGTCCGGTCACGATCCGATCAAAATTGTTGCTGCGGAATTTTTTGTCACCACAAGGAAATCAAAATTGGTAGGCATTGACACAGTGATGAATATCTTGACGACAGATTAATACTTGTGTATATATTCTTACATTAAACAATGGCTAAATCATGAAAATTTTGTAGTAACTGTATTGTTGTTTTTTTTTTTTTTTTTGGTGGAAAGGTACTATGAAAATGGGAGTAGCGATGTCCCTTGTGCAATTAATTTTGGTATCTATGTATCTCATCTCGTCCATTTTTTAAACCTGTTAATGTTTTCAACATCTAGGCGTTAAACTATTTGATATTTTTGGACAGCTCATTAATGTTGCATGCAATTTTTAAAGACAGGATCATAGAACATAAAAGGAACCCATGTTGTGATTTTAGTATGTTCAAAACTCTCTTGACGCATTAGTATAATTATATATATTTTTGGTTTAAAATTAGTATAATTATATTGAACAAGATGACTGCAAACACTGAAATTGAATATAATCTCAAAAATATCAGTATAAAAACAGTGGTAACTATTGCATTTAGAATTCGCCTACCTTCGATATTAATGTTGGGACCACTTCAATAATTTAGGCGAATTCTGATTTTATATCACGCTGGTCCCTATTTTATCAGCACCAATTATCCTTTAATGGAAGGATAGTATAATTCTCTAAAATATGTTGGGCATTCTGTCATGTTCACAGAGTCTTCGATAATCTCACATTTTTAAATTTGTCTTTTTTTTTAGACAATCCTTTTAAACGCAAATTGAACAAAAATATCTAATTAAAATTTTACTTATATTTTAATACACGTTATTATCTGTGAATTATAAATAATGATTTTATGAACTGTATATATCATATGTTTGTGCACTGTAATTTCATACATATGAATTGTAAAAATTAAAATGAGTTATCAGGTACTTTTGCCCAATTGACCCATCTTTTAATGATATCCACAAGCTAAGGAAAAATATAAGAGTAAGTCCAACTTTAATGTTAAAATAAGTATAATCATTGTTATAATTTGAAATCAAAATAATGCTTTTAGCATCAGTTCAATTATATAACTGTATCTCTAACCTTTTGTGTTGTTTTACACCCAAAAGGTTCCATTTTCATTAACTTCTTGCTCGATTTCATCTTCTTCTTTTTAATTAATCTATCACAATTTAAGTATTGATGTCATTTTTTTTATAAATTTCTCATCAAAATTAAAACACATCATAAAATTTTCAAAATTATCATCAACTATTTTTTTCACTCATTTTTTATCTTTACGTTCAACTAATTTTTTCAAGTGAATTTATATATATATTATTTTTCATTTATTAAGCAATTACATAACCTTTAAAAATTTTTGAAAATGAGAGAAATTAAAAAATGAACATTATTAATGATGTGAAAAGAATAACTATATTTATTTTTTGTTTCAAATATAAAATCAAGTTTATCTCAATTTCATTTTAATATCAGTTTTAATTCATAAGTGAAGTCTTATTTTTACAATATGATTCTAAATTATAGATATAACATCATATCTAATTTATGATTGAACTTGTTATAAGTTCATTAAAAATACCGTATAATGTGTGCCAGGTCATTGTCAGAACTGAGATGGAGGCGCAACTAACTAAGTAGTAGTAAATTAATTACTATGAGGGGCAATAACATTGAAGATAATTAAAGAGTATGATAACATTGAAGATAATTAAAGAGTATGAAACAAAAGAATAATCAGATTAGTGAAAGAATCAAACCATGACTTGGAAAAAAGGGGCAGAATTGGCAGGTAAAGTTTAAAATCCAAGACCAAGCCATTATTGATCTTGAAAGATACCGGCTAAAGTTTAGCATAGGCAGAACCACACGTTAAACATCTATCCGTCAGATGAAGACTTCATCAAGTTTTTGAATATCAAAATCGGGTCAGAGTTTCTTCCAAAACCAAGCAACGCAACATGTGAACTTCATATTGAAACGTTCAACCAAACTAGTTAATCCTAAAAAAATAAAAGTGTCTAAATCACAAAGAGCCTGAAAATGTCATTTTTATTTAAATATATAAATTTAATTTAATTTTTTTTTATCAAAACTTGATTTATTTTGTTATTAAATCTGATTGACTCCATATTAATGACATAATATTTATGAAGCGTATTAAATATATTAAATTTATATTAATATCTATTCATTATATCATTCATATTGTTCGAATATTGTTATATGGCGAATTTGTGGAGACCTGTGTTTTTTGTAAACAGTCGTCCCGATCTGGTCACTTCGACCCTTTTTTCTCTCGATAAGCTTAAGTTGAATAAATGAAACAAGAAATCTTTTTCGACCCTAAAAACAAAATCAAATCAAAATTCAAGGAATATTATGATAAAAGTTCGTTTAAAACGAATTCTATATTTTTTTTGAAAGCCATACTCAACCTACAAGAACTGTTTTTAATCTTTTAAACAAGTCGTCAGATATTTTTTAAGAGAAAAAAAAAAGAAAGTCTAATTTCATCACGACATAAAATTCATAAATATTTTAAATTTTCTATATGATTTAAAATAGATATATATAATTATCAATAATATTTTTTATATAAATAATATAAATTATATAAATAATGTTATAATAAACCTATAAACCAGACTAAGCACTTGTTCAGTATAACAAAACTTTGTGTTCAACGACCAGCATCATGGACTCTTAACAACCACGAATTCATAACCCATTTCACATTTCCTATAAATACCAAATTTCATTCCCACAAACAGGTTATCAGCTTTAAGCAAAAACTCCACAACACAACTTCATCATCAAAAGCTTGAAAAAATTTAGCTCATCACAAAAAAGTAATTTTGGATAGTTTTGCTCATCAAGTGATCATCATAAACTTGTGATTGATCATGGATCAACTGAAGCCGACGGCGGTGAACTCGTCCCCTCTAACGCCCCTTACGTTGCTGGAGCGAGCAGCCACCGTCTACGGCGACTGCCCCTCGATCACCTACAACTCGACCACGTACACCTGGTCTCAAACCCGCCGTCGCTGCCTCCAGGCAGCATCCGCCATCTCGTCCCTTGGCATAGGCCGCGGCCAGGTTGTGTCCATCGTAGCCCCCAACATCCCCGCCATATATGAATCACATTACGCTGTCCCCATGGCCGGAGCTGTCCTCAACACCATCAACACTCG